>KK076488.1:257111-562841 GCA_000587855.1 Mucor irregularis B50 | reverse complement strand
ACGTACACACTATTTTGCCTCTCTCCAATAGGCTCTGTGTCAAGTCAGGTGTTGTTTTTTTTTTCTCTTTTTTTCATCCACACTCAACTCATTTTCTACTTTTTTTTCCCACTTCTTTTTTCTTCCTCTTCATTTCACTTTCTTTTTTTTTTACACACTCATGAGTGAATTTGTAGTTTATGAAGATTCACCTCTTGCCGACTATTTAGAATGTAAGTTTCTTACAAGAGCGAGTGAATAAAGCGGCAGACTCACTCTTCTTTTTAAAGCGATTGACCAGGTTGAAACAACCGTCAAAGTCACCGCTCCTCCATCTCTCTTTATTGACACGCACCGTGGTCATCACAGTCAACGACGACCCAATATTGCCAGCATCTGGAGACATTCCTTATTTCACGTAATGGGACAATAATAATATATTTACATATAAAATACTCATATTTCACCCATTAGGATACTTTTTCAATTTCTTTGCCCAGGGGGGAAGAGACAGCATTTGAAGAAAAGTTCAAGTATTTAATTGTCACTTCTCCTTTGTTGAATGAAATTTTATCAGTTCATAAAAGGAAGCATGGACATGGACATCCACCGGCATTTCATCAGTTACCGAAAACTTCAAAATTAGGTGTGACAACCAATGTGATTGCTACGTTGGCCGTGTTATTCGGAGCTGAAAAGTACATGATCCGATCCTCGTTCAAAGTACCCATCATGACCCTTTTCTTTTCCACGTCAGCCTCTTTGTTCTTTTTTTACAGGCACAAGGTAAGTTTCAGTGTGTTTTTATATGAGGGAGATATATATACTTATCACACTGCAGTGCCGCAATACGATCCGCCAATTATATCAAGTGGCGTTATCACATATCCAAGCATTTACGGACCATAGTGATACGTTTGATACAAAAGTACACCGCTGCTTGATTACAATTCAAGAAATAGAACTGGTTTCCCGAGGCTACCGTCTATCCACGCCTCTATCACCCATTTCTCGCATTGAACAAAATAGTAAAAGCCGGAAATGCATTCAGCTCAGAAACAGACTTGCTTCCGTGCTAAGAAGAGCGTTTATCATTTACGAGGAAGGGATTATTGATTTAATGGACGTCATTCATAAAAAGAACTTGCACACCTTGTATGAAATGTACAATGTGCATTCCATTGCATCCTTGTCCTCCATGGACGACACACAGGGTCAAGAAGGTGGTGGGTACACATTGGAGCAACTCAAGAAATTAGCCCAAATCATGCATCTCAAGCGAAGAGAATGCATGGTGCATTTCTTGGCCTTGGGCGTGATGACGGAAGATCATGACTCGGTACGTTATGATTACAAAGATGCTTGGGAATGCATCAATAAAGTCTTGCATAAAATTGTCTCGGAAACAGAACAATTTGCAAAGGAGATCACCGATGCCCTTGACGCTGAATTCTGTAAGTTTTTGTTTGTTTCGTGTATTAGTCATCAGCCAACTCTCTTAACCAATTCATCTCACAGATAAACCACTCAATGATTTTGACAAGAGAAACGATACAAATAAAATCGCAGATACGCGTCTTAAAAAGTTTGTGCATCAACTCTCTTCTTTGGAACAACAATTAAGAACAATGGAAGCCAAAATTTATTTATGCAGTGAAGATGTGAGACAACTCAACTCTGGTAAAATTCCCCCTGAGGAAAGAAAAAGAAAATCTTTCGCCATATTAACCCCCCCTCTTTTTTTCTTGATAGATTCTTCTACAAAGGAATTACGAGAAAAGCTTGTGAATGAATACATGTCGGTGCAAAGGGGATTTGAAAGTATGGCAGCGGAATGGGAAAATGGTAAAATTGTACTCGAGTCCTTTCTGGAACCAACATCACCTCATGGGGAGGAAAATCAATTTAAAACGCAAGAACCCACACCGCCACCCGAAACAACAATCACAGAAGGAGATGAAACGGAGGGGAAAGGATTGATCCTCGATTCGGAAGATGTAGCAGATATCCTTAATTTACCTCTCGCTTCCAAAGCGTCTGTCTACGAAGCCATTGCCGGCGTAGTGGAAAAGAATCAGTGAAGATGTGAGACAACTCAACTCTGGTAAAATTCCCCCTGAGGAAAGAAAAAGAAAATCTTTCGCCATATTAACCCCCCTCTTTTTTTCTTGATAGATTCTTCTACAAAGGAATTACGAGAAAAGCTTGTGAATGAATACATGTCGGTGCAAAGGGGATTTGAAAGTATGGCAGCGGAATGGGAAAATGGTAAAATTGTACTCGAGTCCTTTCTGGAACCAACATCACCTCATGGGGAGGAAAATCAATTTAAAACGCAAGAACCCACACCGCCACCCGAAACAACAATCACAGAAGGAGATGAAACGGAGGGGAAAGGATTGATCCTCGATTCGGAAGATGTAGCAGATATCCTTAATTTACCTCTCGCTTCCAAAGCGTCTGTCTACGAAGCCATTGCCGGCGTAGTGGAAAAGAATGGAAGAGAAAAGTCTAAATTATCCCGAAAAGAAAGAATCGAGGAAATGAGACAAAAAAGAGCCCAGGAGGTAAAAAAAATCCTAAAAAAAAAAGAATTTAAATGACGCCTGTACTGATACAAAACTTTTATAGAAGGAAGAAAAGTCCACTCGATTGGATTCTCAGACGATGGTGCATGAATTGAAAAGTGTTCTTTACAAACGAGTCAATGAATTAGATTTAGAAGACAGCGATACATAATAATTACATTAATAATACTTATAATAGAATGATACCCTTACATGATAAAAAATAAAGTTTTTTTATTTACTACTATTAGATACGTTTCACTATTTTGACAGGTCGAGCTGGTGGCTTTCTTAATAATCTCCACAGCATCACGGTAGTGGCAAGTGAAAGAGAGTACCAAGTAATCAAGTAATTTAAATGGTGATTGCGGACTTCCACAGTAGGAGGTCTGCCTACAGGAATACCCTTTTCAATCAAAGCATACTCTCTAGAAGGAGATAAATCTATAGAATCGTATTGATTACTAATTGTGTGTGTATATATTATAGACGATGCACACTTACCAGACACTCTTTCAATCATAATAGGTTGAGTGTTGAATATTTGGGCAATGGTATCCACATCGGCCCAATACCATTGATTTCCTTTAATGTCATTATCTGGGGTAAAGGTATTTCTCTTATAATAAAATCATACGTTTAATATCTCCATGATAACAAGTTTCTATCCTTCCCCTTACCTCTTCGTTCACACGAATCAATCCAACAACTTCCACTTCACCTTCTTCTAAACTCTCAGGTCGAGTGCTACGGTCTTTTTTATCAGGTGAAATCCATCCACGCTTCACTAAAATAGTTGTGCCATTGTCTCGTTCAAAAGGTGTAATGACAAAGTACCCAGCATTACCGTCTCCTCTTGTTCTAGGACCCAAAAAGATCTCTTGGTCATGACGGTAATGTCCCCTTGCATATACTTTGCGATATTCATATTCCTCCAGGACATCAGCACTACACGCAGTATTAGTCATGCACTTGTCTTGTATTTAATAAATATTGTATTTACTTTATACGTTTGGGCAAGGGAATGGCTTCTCGCTCTAAACGATCCTCTAATGTGTTGATATAATTCACTTTCCAGCGAAGACGTTGAACTTGCCATGTACCCAAGCCAAATGTAAAGAAGGGAATAGTACATAATAAAGCAGTGCCTAACCCAAATTTACGTTGTTTGGCACGATACACTTCCTTGACTGGCTCAGCAGCTTCTTTGGTTGTTTCTGTAGTCAAGTATCGCTTGGGTTGTTGCTGTAAACAACGACGGCCTTGGCTTAAGCCTAATTGTCCAATTCTTCTCAACATGGCTTTTATAAAAAGTAAAAATAAATAATACACACACTACTTTGACATCCTGGGGTGGGGGCCAATTGCCCAGCCCAGCTAGCCAGCCAGCATGAAATCTCCCCCCGTGTGACGGCGTTCTCCGTGCCTGCTTTTATGGCTTTTTTTTTTTTCTTATTCTTCCACAACTTTTTTCTTTATTTCATATACAACATAATGGCAGCTGAAAAGAAATTATCCAAGCGTGAACAAAAAGCAGAAGCCTTTAAAAAGAGAGCAAAGAAGCCTCAATTCACCGATGAAATGGCTGTGCCTCAATCGGACGAAATTGTAGAGCAACCTCAAGAGACACAACAACAACAAGAACAGGCTACTAAAGAAGCACCCAAGGCTGAGAAACGTAAAGCAGAACCTATCAGTGTGCCCACAGAAGAATCACAAGAACCTCACAAAAAGAAAAACAGAAGAAGTAAAAAGAGTTCCAACATGGAAGGAAGTAGATATATTGTCTTTATTGGTAAAAAAAAAAAGATCAAAAAAAGTAGATTTCATTGTCAAGATCCTAACCCATGACACCTACACACTTTAGGTAACTTGCCTTACACAACAACAAAAGAAGAACTCGAAAAGCACTTTGAGAACGTCGAGGGTATTAAATCAGTGCGTCTCTTGACTGATAAAGCAACTGGAAAGCCCAAGGGTTTTGCCTTTATGGAATTTGAAAACTCAAAGGATCTGAATGTAAGTCACGCACAGAGTTTTTATCCAAAATGAGAGTGTCAAAAAAAAACTGATTAAAGATCCTTTTTACAGAAAGCTTTAGCATTCCATCATACCTTCTTTAAAAAGAGACAAATTAACGTCGAATTAACTGCTGGTGGCGGAGGAAACAAGAGTGAGTCTCGTAAAGAGAAACTCAAGGTCAAGAATGATCGCTTAGCAGAAGAAAGAGTAAGTGTTTATTACGTAATAATCGGTGCAAGATCAATGACTTACCATTTTTATTAGACCAAGAAGCACGAAGAAATGAAGAATAAAACAACACAAGAATCTTCTTACAAAATAGACATTCCCCAATAAAAACTTAAATTTTGCATGCATTGAAAGAGGGCTACGAATGTTGACCTATGTATTTTATTAAAGATCAGATAAGACGAAAATTACTCGTAGGATGGAATTTCACAACACTCTTGGGTCTAGATGGCCTCTATGTAGATAGCGCAGATGGCCTTGAGGAATAATAAGGAGAGAGTAGAGGGAGTGGCGGCTTTTTACCTACATGCCGTCCTCCAGGTCACTCGCTTGAGTCGCGAAATTAATTGGCGGAAGCCGCTCTCGCCTAGAAGTAAAAAGGCAATTACGGGCAAGTTCAAAGTTTTCTGCACAAGTCACTTTGAAATCAAGTGGTAAAGTTTTCCTGGATGCGAGATTTTTTTTTTTTGGGCTTTATGACTACAGTGCGGTCCGGTCCGAAAACTACTCGCATTAAAACAAGTCCCGTTGGATAATTGTCGCTCCGAGTCAATTTGTCTGTAATTAAGTTTATCCCCCGTGTCTTGCTTCCTCTCTCTTTTCTTACATTGACACTGTTACGAAATGAAGTTTAGACTAGATCCCTTACCCAAGCTTACTGAGCTTGCATTAAACTCATTCTTAAATGCTCGTATCCTCATATTCACTGTTGTTATTGCAAAAATCACTTTAGATCGTCTTTACAAATACGCCAACGTAAGTATCATAAAGCTCACTTTACTTTAAAGACAGAACTGAACTGACATCTCGAGAGAATAGATCATCAACCCTTTAGGCCTGGACGAGTTCGGAGAGCCTAACCTTGATATCATTGAATACCAATCCCCCTGGACCGCCACTGAGGTGCACAACGCCTTGAACAGCTATGGCACCAAGGGCCGTCAAGCCTATTTGACCTACTTGTACTACGACGTGATTTTCGTCTTGGCTCGTACTGTCCCCATCAGTGTTATTTGTGCTTGGGCCTATAAAAAAGCTCCTGAAGCCATTCGTCCCGGTGTCTGGATCCCTACCCTCAACATGCTCACAGACTTGCTTGAAAGTTTCCTTCTCTTTGTCCTCATCAAGGCTTTCCCCCATCGTATTCAACCCCTCGAAACCCTCACCGCCTACGTCATTCAATTCAAATGGCTCACTTTCCAAGTCTCCCTCGGTATCATCTTTATCTCCCTCCTCGTAGGTATTTATTACGCTTTCCACACTTTATTGGCCGATAGCGTTGTTTTGGAAAAGGACCGTCAAGATAAATTAAGAGCAAGAGAGCAAGTGCAGGACGTCTTGCAACGATCCGCTGCTCGTCGTGCTGCTGCTGCAAACGCTTCTCGATCAGAATCTAAAAAGAATGCTTAAAAAAAAAACATTGTGTACATAAAGGAATAGAAAAAAACTCGTGCTTAGATAAACAGGAAAAAGTAATAGAACATGTGTTTTTATTTATTTATTGGATGAGTAAGTGTGTAGGTGGAGTGTAATTGACAGTGATGCCGTGTTGTGCCATCAATGGACCGTGCTTGAGGAGCAAATGGCCGTATTCCGTGCCGTAGGTATCCATACAGTGTTTGATGTGATGGGCAAAGCGTTGAGCGTTCTTTAAAGCCCCATGTTTTAATGCCTCTCCTAATGGATCCATCAAGTAATCGCCATAAGCAGCTTGCAGTGTGCAGTAATTGACCTTGGTGGTCTCCTTTAATATTCTGTTCAATATTTCATGGTGTTCGTCGCGCTTAGCCAGTCCACAGAGCGTTGCATAGCCCGCCATGGTCGAGAAATACGCAGAGCTAGAATCGATCATTTTTATTAACGCTTCGTTGTATCGTGTTTTGTCGTCATCAATAGGCGTTCTCTCATGACCATTATCATCCGTGTCCATCCATTCTCCTTCTGAACAATCACTTAGCAATTTGGCGTACTCTTTGAATCCGAATTCTCTCATTCGGGCACCGTCTTTGTCATACAAAGAAATCACGTTTTGACACGCCATGCCGTGTAAACAACTCTCCAGCTTGGAAAACGGGTGCATGGGGATCGCAACAAAATGAGGACTACCTCTTTTTTTACCCTGATTGTGTACACTCAAAAATCCAAGCGATACATCTTTGATTTTCTTGTAGTAATTTAATTGAAGCAGGAGTACAGGCGTGATCTTGTTGTTGACTATCATTCTCATTGACAGGGATTCAATACAGTAAGTGCGCACGGCCACCATATCCAGAAACAGGGTAGGGTAACCTGTCATTCCCTTGCGTTCTCGCATAAACGAGTTTCGATTCAACATAAAGGCATACTTGAGATTACGTTTTTCAAATTGCAACATATGATCTTGGCTGTATGTTTCGCAATGGAGTTCTTTTTTGTTGTCGACAGAACGGTCTACTAATTGATACACCTTCATCAACAGTATGTTGACACCCGTCTCGAACGGATCCCAGTGGCTCACCAGCATGTAGTTATGCTCTTTGTCCAGAAAGAAAGCGAATTCCCACTCTTGCTTCGTATCAGCCGTCAGCGATGTAGGATCATACTTGACGAGACCGGTGACTCGCGGAATAAGTAGTGAACCATTGAATCCGTCACACTTGTAAAAAGTGGCTTTACCACATTGACAGCCGTGTACCACGGGCATGTCTTCTTCAAAGAAGGAAATATGGTTCACAGATAGTTTGTAATGGCCATTAGAGAGGAAAGGGTTTTGTTGGATGGGGGTAGCTTCGGGACGTTGGTATTCGACATGCATGTACAGCCCGCACCCAACCGTAAGCGGTAGTTGATCATGAAGGACGAATCGACTATGGTCTTTACACACCTGATTTTCGTTTGATTTTGCCACGTATGTATCCAGATGCGAAGCAGAAAGCACATCCCACAGGTCAAAGAAAGTGTGGTTGGCATTATGAGAGACAGCGAGAAGGTACATGTCGTCTTGAAGAAACATCAGCTGGCTTATTCTAGAGGTCATTCTGCCTTCAGGTAAGCCATAATTGCCCACAGTAACACCACTCGCACAGTCGTAGACCGTACAGAGAGGATGGTCAGTGGTTCCCAGGACTTGGTGTGAGCTCAGGTGGTCAACATTGTTTCCATACTTTTTACCAAACGCGACGAGATTCTTGTATTTACTGAAAGCAGACAGGTAACGTGTATTGGATTCTACTTGTTTTACAAAGATGAGACGCTTCTCTTCCAGACTCCATGCAAAATAGTTGTACTTGGCTGCATCTCCATGAGGGAAGGAGGATACAAGACTAATGACACCATAGTCTCTGATACTTTCGATACCGTCTTTGATAAATTGATCGTTGTTTAGAAAGGCTTGGTAAGGATCATTCTCCTGTTCCGTCATCTCCACTTTGTCGTCATTGTCTTCTAGCTGTGAGTCGACTTTAACCCACTGATCATCATCGTCCATTTTTTCATATTCGCTGCTATCCTCCTCCAAATCGCTCAACATTTCATCATTGGAACTATCGAAAAAGATGTCATCATAGTTGTCGCTTCCACCTACCGCAGTAGTAGTGGAGGATGGTTGTGTCAGGCTGGATGCTTTTAATTTTGAGATGATTTCATCTTCATCATTGAATAAGGCGATAGACGAAGGGAAAAAATCAAACGTCTTTTCGTCTTTACCATGGGATAATGTTGCGGTCGTGGATAGGTTGAGAGAGAAATCAAGTGTAAATTTAGAATCGTCTCCAATCGAGTACACCGATGCTATACTGTTATTTATTAACACGAATTTGCCGTCTTGTGTGAACACACTACCACCACTGAACTCAATGATGGCACACGGGATCTTTGATACATTGTTTTGGTCCTCCATACGATCCAAATCAAAGGCCACACAGTACTTCATGGCGATGTTTGCGCCAAGTCGTGGATTAGGCAGCCAAGAAATAGCTAAGTAACGACCGTCTTTGGACATGCTGATATAACGTGAAGAATAGGTCACATCCATAGGCACACCGGAATAACATAGTTTCTTTATGCAGCTTGGGTCGTCTGTTTTTATGCTGTAATTCACCTTTCTGGGTTGCTCAGCTACCTTTCGTTTCTTTTTTGTCTTTACATCGTCGTCTTTGCTTTCTTCTTCAGTGATAATAATAGGGTAGATGTATATCACACTGTGTTCGTTTGTATCGTCCTGAGCAATCGCGATAGATTGATCGGATAGTGCAAAATGTTGGTTTGCGGGTAAAGTGGACATGATATTTAATTTTTCTTCAAAGAGAAAAAAGGGAAGGAAGAACAGTAGTTTCTGCTTTTATAGGTTTGTTGATTAACGTGAGACAAAATTTGTGGCACACATTTCTTCTGATTACACTTTCACAGTTGGAGAAAAAAAGAATACTCAAACTATCAATCCTATTGACTCCGAGCATGTAAGTAAACATAAAGTTGCTGCGGTCTTTACCGTGCTACCTACCGCCTCACACAATCAGTCATTATTATCATAAAGAGTCTTTTTATTCTATTTTATCATACTATTTTTCATCAAAAAATTTACAAAGAGAACTCTCGTTTATTTAGTTTTTAATCGCTGACATATGATCTCACTGTTGCAATTGAAAGGCAAGTGCTTTAGGCTCAACAACAATATCAATATGGTCGATGCTTGACGTTACACAAACAAATCATGCTAATGTGTCGGGCAAGTCGCGCTTTATTCAACTGACGATAGATGTCACTACTCTCAAAGACAGGTTTGGGAAATACCGACCATAAATTTACAACATCTCCTGTTCATTTTTCGAAAGACAAACGTAGTCCGATTGTGATATACTATCTGTCTGCCAATGAAACCAATATCTGATCATCGTTTATTAGTTAAAGTTATTAAATTATCAAGAGGTGGAAAAAAATTCTTGGTTATTTATTGATCTATCCTTCACCAATGGAATAAATCTTCTATAAGTTGCTCTTGGAGCAACGCTGCTTCTAAAAAAGGGCTCCTTTAGAGATTCTTGATCAAAACGTCGTCTGTGTCTTCCTGCTCGCCCATTTTAAAGATGTGTGTTCCAACTTTATAAATCGCGCTTTATTCAACTGACGATAGATGTCACTACTCTCAAAGACAGGTTTGGGAAATACCGACCATAAATTTACAACATCTCCTGTTCATTTTTCGAAAGACAAACGTAGTCCGATTGTGATATACTATCTGTCTGCCAATGAAACCAATATCTGATCATCGTTTATTAGTTAAAGTTATTAAATTATCAAGAGGTGGAAAAAAATTCTTGGTTATTTATTGATCTATCCTTCACCAATGGAATAAATCTTCTATAAGTTGCTCTTGGAGCAACGCTGCTTCTAAAAAGGGCTCCTTTAGAGATTCTTGATCAAAACGTCGTCTGTGTCTTCCTGCTCGCCCATTTTAAAGATGTGTGTTCCAACTTTATAAAATCCATATTTTTGATAAAATTTATAAGCAACGGTGTTGAACTCCCAGACACCTAACCACATTGTCTTCTTTTCCATTTCTCGAGCTTTAGCAATTGCAGCCTCTATCAAGAGCTTGCCAATCCCTTTGCCAGCGTATGACTTATCCACATAGATACGTTGTAACTCGATGGCCTCTTTATCCTCAATAAAATCGTACACCTCTTTTTGTCTTAATTGACAGAAACCAATGGGTGTATCGCCATCGAATGCCATGAATGTGCGCATGCGGGGATCGCCAAGTTCAGCTAATTGCTTGTCTACGGTGTATGACTCGTCTAAATAAGCTTCCATATTTTCTGCTGAAGTGTCGTCACCAAAGGTGGCAGCAAACAAACGTCGGCCAAGGTCTGTGAGTCTTTGAGCATAGCTTGTGTCAACGCTAATGACATTGATGTCGGTCATGTTAGAATTAGTGGTGAAGTTTTCGTTAAAGAAAAAGATATTTCGTATTAAATGACATTTGTTTTATAGGGGCAATAATGAGTCATTAAATCCGAGAAAACGGAGCCTTGATCGCTCATACAAGCAGGTCCGTATCGGGACTGCCACTTTTCAAACGCCACATTTGTAGCAGTCCAAGCGAAAAATAGTGGCGGGAATCTGCGCTGTACCTCCTCTCAAACAAGTTTTGAGTGATGTACACCACTGGATTTAGCTTGATGTGGGGAACAAATTCAATTTATCAACGTTCATGTTAGAGGAGATGTTGAAGAAAAAAAGAAGAACAGAAGGAAACACATTTGTGGTCAATATTTAGAGAAATATAATCCAGTTTATCACAAAAGAGTCCATTAAGTGATTTATTTTATTGACTGTACACTCTCACCATCATTATGTTTTTTATTACCATTTACGGATATAAAAGTACTATTATTTTGTGTTCACACCTTGAAGATAGGATGTGTTTCTTCTATAAGCTACTTCCAGAGTGATGCTGATTTTAACCAGTGCTCTTCTAAAGATCTTTGATCATAACGTTATCTATATTATCTTGGTTTCCTAATTTGAAAATGTGTGTTCCAACTTTATGAAATCCATATCTCGTATAAAAATTAATCGCAACCGTATTGACCATCCGAACACCCAGCCACATCGTCTTCTTCTCCATTTCTCGAGCTTTAGCGATTGCAGCCTCTATCAAGAGCTTGCCAATTCCTTTTCCAGCGTATGATTTATCCACATAGATACGTTGTAATTCGATGGCTTCTTTATCTTCAATAAAATCGTACACTTCTTTTTGTCTTAATTGACAGAACCCAACGGGTGTGTCACCGTCGAATGCCATGAATGTGCGCATGCGGGGATCGTTAAGTTCCGCTAATTGCTTGTCTGCAGTGTATGACTCGTCTAAATAAGCTTGCATGTTTTCGGGTGTTGTTATATCACCAAACGAGTCGGCAAATAGTCGTCGACCGAGGTCTGTGAGTTTCTGGGTGCAACTTGCGTCAATACCAACGACTTTGATGTCGGTCATGATAATTATGAGCTAAAGAAGAAGATATTTCCCAACCAGTTACATTTGTTTTATAGGGGAGCAACGAGCAAGTAAATCCGAGAAAACGGAGAGCTGGTCGTCCACAAACCCGAGGAAACTGCATCTTGACTGTCACTTTTGAAACGCCACAATCGCAACAGTCCCAACCAACAATAGTGGCGGATGTATGCACTGCTTAAGTTGATCAGTTCTCGGAGCATGACAACGCCATCCTTTTGATGAATAGATGCCACTTGTTCAAACTTAACAAACAGCTACCTCTGCTACAGATTCCATCTTCGATAAAAGACTTCATAATATAACCTATTGGACAGATATATTTGTCGCCCAGAGCAAAGAGTGACTACGTTTGCACTTCGTTTAACAAAGATTTGCTTGTCTTTAAATCTTGAGCCTTATTTTCCATTTTTGTATATAATGCACCGAACGACGTAGTGGAGGTAGTGGAGTTTGATCACGAGGTTGCGCTCAGCTTTTTCAAAATTTAGACATATCTCGACCAATCTACCATTTAAACCACAGTTAAAGCATGTTTGTATGGTATGATTTAATATTCAAACTTGATGCCTAGGTATATGATTTACAAAATTCAAGTTGTGACCAAAAAACACAAAAGCTAAGCATTTGTTTTGGCCAAGGCAAGGCTAACAATCGAATTCGGCTTCTTTTGTCCATATTAGGAAATATAAATTTTATATAAAAGTCAAGCTGTTTCCCTCTTCTCTGGTCCAGTTTTTCTTTCGTAAAAATATTATACAAACTTAACAATGAACAACATTTCAATTTCAGATAAAAGAGTAGAACACGTCGCATTTGGACTCGGTGCTATCGCCCTCACAGCTCTATTTGTGAAATCCGCCTCCACTTTATTATTGACCAAGGTAGGTCAAGGGTTGTGTAAATCATTTTGTGCAGTGACAGCTCTGACATCTTCTTTATCGTGTCATAGGATGGGGATGAAAAGTCAGTCCCAACAATTCCCTATAGATTCCCCTTTATTGGCTCCACGTTTGCCTACTATGCAAACCCATTGGCCTTTACTAGATCCAAAACTGCTGAATATGGCTCCCTGTTCCATATGCACATGCATGGCCAGCTTACAACTGTTGTAGGTGCCGAAGACGCTCCTGAAGTATTTAATAACCCAATGCTCAGTTTTACTGCAAGTCAACAAAAGGTAAAGTAGGCTATCAACTCGCGTCATATTGAAACAGTCAATTGATCAATGTCGTGTGAATAGTTTTTTAGTAATTCACTTTTCCATGGAAATGGAAAATTTACACTTCCTGAGAAAATTGTACAAGATTCTATTATGAAGCATTTGACACCAAATTTAAAGGAATATAGTCCCCGTTCTTTTGAAAGAGTAAGTATATGGCATATGTAGATATATAGTCACATTTTGATGAGTTTTTTTCTTCCAGTTTTTGCAAGAGTCTGATCGTTTATTGGGTGATCTTACAGGTATATAATGCTTTCGTACGTGGTGAATGGTAACGGTATACTTACATTTCCACGATTTCCAAATTTCAAAATAGAACCAAAAACAGTGGATGACCTGCTGCCTTTTATGCGAAGTTTCGTTGCAAGATATAGTGCGTGCGCCTTCGTCGGTGTTAATCTATCTAATAATGAGGATTTGATCAATGCATTCGAACACTCAGTTGCGGACATCGGAAAAGAGTTTAGACCTGGAGCATTCCGAGTTGTTTTTCCTTTGTTCAATAGTCTTTACATGCGGTATGGAATTTATTGTACTCAGTCTTGAATTGTGCTTAAAGCTAATATTATGATTCGTAATAGTATCTTCTATCCTTATGCCGGAACAATCAAAAAGTACAGAGAATTGATCAAGGGTGCTCTAAAGGGAGAACTTATTTCTCGAGAAGCGCAAAAAAATGATCCTAATGTTGAAAAGGTACGGTGCTTACTTCCATGGTAAAAAAAACAAAAAGACGCTAATTGGTGCTCATTGAACATTTTTAGAACTCTGATCTGTTACAATACCTACTTGACGAATACCCCCATGAGATAGATAATGATCATTTAGAAACTCTTACTTCTGTTATTCTGATTTTGATTTTCGTTGGCGTTCATACCACCACAGACGCAGTAACATATACTATGTATACACTGGCCAAGCGTCCTGAATATATTCAAGAATTACTGGAGGAGCAAGAGGAGATTGTGGAGACTGAACCAGATGTACAAAAATCTAGTGTTAGTGGTGACATTATCTTTACCCCTAACATGTATCGTCGTATGGTCAAACTCGATAGTTTTATCCGCGAGGCAATGCGTGTAAGAATGATTGGAATCGGTCTTGGTCACACCAATATCAGTGGTCATGACATTGTTCTCAAGTCTGGCGCGGTTATCAAACCAGGTACATACATAACCAACAAATGCTTATTTAGAAATTTGTACTGACAGTATCTGATGTCATTTGTAGAACAAGAAGTTTTCATTAACATGTGGCATATTCACAATGATGAGAAAAACCAATCGTACATGCCTGACCTAGATAAATTCGAAGGATTCAGGTTCGTCGGCAATGATAAATTGGTAACAAAGGCAGGTCACGACAATGTATCGTTTGGAATGGGAAAGTAGGTTCAAGCATACTTTAAGTTTTACTTAATTGATCAACTAATATACGTTTTGTAACATCTTCATAGGCATGCTTGTCCTGGCCGTTGGTTTGCTACCCATCAAATTAAAGGAATTATGTCTCACTTTATCCGTCACTATAAGATTAAAGCAATGAGTGAAATCAAAGTAGGTGGTCAAGACGATTACGCAGGAGCTCCTTCCGGTTCTGTCCAGTTCGAAAGAAGACTCTAAGTATCTGTTATATCATAGCAAGAATCAAATTTTTAAGATGATATTTGCTACGTAATTTCCTTAGAATAATTCACTTTGAACAATATTTATTATACATAACCATATATACATTGAACATGAATATAAACTTAATAAATCATTAACATAGCCTTAAAAATCGAAAGTCTGGCGAGTTTAACAAAGCAAATTTCAATTTAATTTTTGCGGCTAATTTTATTATTCATGACTCACTTGTAACTCACTGTTTTCAGACATTGGGATGGTACTTGAGGCATAATAACAGTTAAATCAATCGCTCATTTATTACCCAAAGTCTGCTTCGTGTTGACCTGTTTTTTCACTATGCATGGTTTTGGCTATGCAAATGTTTCGATTTCACTTCCATAACTGACAAAGTCCAGGTACGAGAAAATTCATCAGCATAAAAAGATGATGTAGTACAGAGCTAATCGAGCATTCGAGTAACACAATTAATGCATTGGTGAGCTTGAGTAGTAAAGTTACCATTACCTACTATGTATAATAAAAATTTGTCTAGTTTAATAAATCGTAAAGGGAAAATTCCTCTTGAAAAATTTTGGCTTCTTAATTATCGAAAATGTAAAATTGCCTTCGTTCGCGTATACGTAGAAATCATTAGCAACAAAACGGAGAACAAAGAGAAAAATGATCATTTGTGTGCATTTATGCAAAAGATAATCATTCTTAGTCCATGCCTTACTCGCTTATAAGAGTATATGGCTAAAGTTTTCATATGCTAAAGAATTATTTCTTGCGTTTAATCGCCCAAGAAAATGTAAAATACACGTCTCACCAAGTGATCGAATATACCACGTACTAAATTCACCATAGTCACAATTTTTACCCGGTTAAGAATCATTTAATATAATTTGGTGCAAGGTTTCTCCCTTTTTCGCCGCTCAAGGTAACTCAACTCCATGAATATGAGAAGAATCAAAGTCTTTACGATGGTCAGATTGCACTGATCGTGATCGCCTTACATAAAAATGTCACACGCTTTAACGTGAAATACACGTTACCGGATTTCTAGATGATACAAAAAATCCATAAAGTGAATTGCTACGAGAATTGCTCGTGGTTGTTGCCAAAGCCAAAGTTGTTCAAAAAAATGGTATAAAAAAGACGGATGTTGTCGATGTAATTTAGTTCAACAAAAATGCGTTTTCATTTCGCACCATTAGCATTAAGTGCCTTACTTTTCATCTCCAGCTCTCAAGCCGCGACAGCTCCTTCCATTGAGCAATGTCCCGCGTTAAAGCCTAGAGCATCTCCAGCTGTTAACGTCAATGATTTGCGCCCTGATGACATCAAGGTCGTAGGTGCTTTAGGAGATAGGTACGTATAATTTTTTAAGCAAACCCTATGCAAAAAGAGTTTGGTACTGATGGTAGATTTTACTTTGCATAAAGTCTCATGGCTGCATTTGCTGCAAAAGGTATTCAAGGTGGCACTATTGTTAACATCAAGAACTTGTTCGAAAATCGTGGTGTCAGTTATGGTGCTGGTGGCGATGATGGCGCCATTACTATCCCCAACTTTATTAAAAAGTATAATCCTAAATTGCAAGGCGCCTCAGTTGGTGAACACCTTTCATCGGTCTGCTATGGTCCTCTCTGTCCACCTTTTCAATGTAAATATATACATTACAAACAGATCATTCTTTAGCTTTACATATTGTTAATACATTGTACACATATAGACAGACCACTCAGAGACAGACTTAACGCAGCCCAAAGTGCCGCCATGGCCATGAATCTCGATTATGAACTCGACTATCTCATCCCTGGTAGGTTATTTATCCATTGTGGGTCCTATTAAATTTTCCAAGGTTACTAACTTAGATGGTATACACAGCTTTAAAATTGTCTCCTGGTGTAGACTTCAAAAGTGATTGGAAATTAATTAACATTCAAATTGGAAGTAAGTTGTACAAATTACATAAGCTAGGACCCAAACCCATTTTCTAAAACTCTAAAATTAGGTAACGACCAGTGTGCATCTTGCATTGATGAGTTTATTCCTGTCTTGACTCCCGAATTGTATGGAAAGCATTTGGATGCTGCCGTTGCAAAGATCAAAGCCAACATTCCTCGCGTACTTGTTAATCTAAGTAAGATTAAAATTTCTTTGTATTATGAATATTGATCAGCTAATTATTGTCCATGTTACTTACAGTTGGTGTCTTCAACGTCACTGGTGTTTATACTGTCACTGAGGGTCAAAGCTACTGTAAGCCAATCCCCGGAAGTGATCTGATCATCAATACAGTCGAATGTCCATGTGCTTTGGACAAGAAATATCGTTCCAAAATCGATGCTACTGCTGCTGGTTATGCTCAACAAGTCAGAAATGTCTACGAAAAGTACAACAAGCTCCAAACTGACTCTTTCGGCGTCATGCATACTCCTGCTAACATTGATGTAGCCACTTTCCCAGTCCAGGCTTTAAGGTAATTCAAAAATGTATTATCTAAAAAGAACAAGCTTTTAACTTCATTTTATCAATACGTACAGTAACATTGATTGTTTCCATCCTTCTGAATTTGGCCATCAATACATCACCAGAGTAAAAATATTGATCAGTGCATATAGACGGCTTTTTATTCTGACTTTTTTTTTGTGATACATAGACATTATGGAACACTTTCTTCATGCCATTGGAGCAAAAACCCAAAGTCTACTCATGGAAAGAATCTACTGAAGTCTACTGCCCTACCGAGGCAGACCGATTCCAACTGAATTAATTTATTTCTGCCCAGAAAATTACTCTGCCACCCTTATTTACGTACTAAATTTCCGGTAAATTTATAAGAATGTAATAAAGTTGGCATCATCATTATTTAATATTCTGTCAAATTCGAGTGCCCCCGTCTATTTTTGTTATGTGAGTGAGAGGTGTGTATTTAGTGTGTACGTTTATGTGTATCATAAAAAGTTGTAGAAAAAAAAAACCATCCTATCTTCCCACTGTAACCGAGAGGATACGTGCGTTTTATTCTGACTTTTTTTTTGTGATACATAGACATTATGGAACACTTTCTTCATGCCATTGGAGCAAAAACCCAAAGTCTACTCATGGAAAGAATCTACTGAAGTCTACTGCCCTACCGAGGCAGACCGATTCCAACTGAATTAATTTATTTCTGCCCAGAAAATTACTCTGCCACCCTTATTTACGTACTAAATTTCCGGTAAATTTATAAGAATGTAATAAAGTTGGCATCATCATTATTTAATATTCTGTCAAATTCGAGTGCCCCCGTCTATTTTTGTTATGTGAGTGAGAGGTGTGTATTTACCATGCCAAATTATGTGTATCATAAAAAGTTGTAGAAAAAAAAACCATCCTATCTTCCCACTGTAACCGAGAGGATACGTGCGCACGATGTGCTAAATACCTCTTGAAAAGGGGAATATATCGCTAAAAGTTGTGATACTTGCTTCAGAGAAACACTCAGTATTGATAAATACAAGTGCCGCATTAAGCGGCCATCTTGAAGTGATAGCTGATATATTGTTGCCAGCACCGCTTGAAGGTTGGGTACTTTCCTGATTTTACAGTATCACCGTAGAGTGAGCTGTACCAAAGCTGCAAGTCTGTTTGTTTACAAGCAGAAAATTGCCATTTTTGAGAAAGGCTCGTTTTTTTTTTTTGAGGGAGGCAAAACAGTTTCTCCCCAAGTCCGACAAGCTTTATTGTTCAATTGACAGAGGGAAGAGCTATATTTAGTATATAGTTTTGTCAACAACATCACGAGAGAGGAACTTATCTTGGCAACTTTCATGACACCATTTCTACCTATTTTACATGAACACTTGGCAATGCCCTTTTCCAGTTTTATGTCATGAAGTCTCAGTGTGTAGGTTTGTGTCTCCCGTTCAAATGTTCAATCGGCGTAAGTGGTTGTGTTTCTGAGAACAAAGGAACGCAGAATAAAAATTTCAAGGCAGCATTTACAAGTCCCGCCGCCTTCCGACTTACATCATAACGAGTAATTTGGCTAACCTTGGTCTCCAAAATCAGATAATGGTTCGCGATAGAAGGTGTGGCTTTGAATATCCAGATTGGATGAAAAAAAAAAAAAAAATAGAGCACAGGGAAAGATGTAAACAAACCTCGCCAATAGTAAAAAAGCATTAGCCGCTTTTTCTTGAGTATAAATAATCTGGTAAACAATCTGTTAGATATTCGAAGTCCTTTCTTTCTTTTCCTTATCAAAACATCAATAAATATGAAGTTCACTGCCATTACCTCTCTCATCGCATTATGTGCCAGTGTTGCCACTGCTCAAGAAACCACCAACCCCGTTGCTCCCCCTAATGCTGGTGTTGCTATCATTGCCCCTTTGCTCAACGTAAGTTTTTAATAATATGTGGTTACGCACGGATACACAATGATGGAACAATGGGATATTAAAAAATGTTTTTATTCTATTTTTCTATGAATTAGTCCACAGTCCCTGCTGGTACCAACTACACAATTAGATGGTAAGAACTGTTTGAAAGGATCGAATTTTATGAGTAAGTTGATACTAATGCTTATTTGTTGTACAGGACTCTCTTAGATCCTAATGCCACCACCATTGAAAGAATCACTTTGATGAACGGAAACCCCTTGTTCTTGAACACCGTTCTCCCCAACATTCTCACTAACGGTTCTATCAACGCTTCTGATTTGGCTTACAACTGGACTGTCCCTACCAACCTCACTGCTGGAACTGATTGTAAGTTTGATGCTTTTTCATAACGCAAAGTAGTAATGGATTTTAATTATATTATTCAATAGATGCTCTTGCCCTTCTCGGTAATAACACTTTCACTACCTACTCTCCCTTCTTTACCATTACCAATGCCACTACCAACTCTACTACCAACGCCACCACCTATTAATTTTTTGTAGATCGTTCATGTATTTAAGTGTTATTTAATAAAAAAAAGTGTATATTTCTTTCAATCTACTTTTACACAGTCTATGTACTTTTTGTAAATGACGAATTCGATGGAATCCGCGGTATAATAATGCTTTTATCAGGATTACATATCAGGGTTTAAATCCAAAATCCAGAAAGGATCACCTCCTGTATCTTCGTTCTGCTTATTACCGCTTGACTCGCCCACTTCCTCATTTATTGACATCTCATCATCCGAACTCTCGACTAAAGTAGCATATAAGATAGAGTTCGTTAACAAGTCTTGTAATAATAAATCTAATAGGACACCTACATTTATCTTCCATTCTCTGGTTAGGTGCATTTTGCCAATATAGTAATCCTCGTCGCATCTTTTCCTCGTCCGGATATGGCTTTTCGAAATCTATCTTTGTGTCCTTATTCATGCTGTCGAAATTGGGTGGTGCAGAGGTATATTTCGATAATTTTGAAGCGTACGATAACAAGTCGGTGAACTGTACATTGGCTAAGTGCAGGCGTTCATTAGGCAAAGATCTAATCCATACCCGAAAATATAAAACTTACAATCGCTTGCGTATTTCATAGCTTTTAATTCCACCTTGGCTTGTGTTAAACTGAGATCGAGCTCTTCGCTCAAGGATCCTAATTTCTGAATAATTTCCAATAACGCGAGATTATGTTGTTGAATTTCGTCTTGCACTTGTATTATCTGTTGTTGACGAAGTTGGTGACTCTCAACTTGTTTAGAATATTAGTATCTATTGTGCTAATAGATTCAGTTGTTATCAAGACTTACTCAGTTCAACTGATTTCTGTAAATTGTCGTCTGCCACCGCCATTCGTTTTATGATTTGTTCAGGTTTATTAGCTTCATCCAAGGTGGCATTTTCGGCCACTAAAGCTAAAGCTTCAAAATATTTCTTTACATTTTCTGCATAGTCTGTAATTTGTGCACGAACGTGTTCACGTAAAGAAGATTCCATTATGTGTTGCGTCTGATATGGGTTGGTGTTGTAAAAAAAAGGGTAAAAAGAAATATCACTTTCTTGCTTTAAAAATGTCCAAAAATCCCGCTTTAATTTTGTGCTTATTCTTCCACTGAGAAAGATCATGTCCTCTAACAAAAGCCAAATCAGTGCTTGTTTTCGCAATGAACTTAGAGGAACCGATGCCGTATGCATTCAATGTCTTGACTCTCAAAGTAAAAGTACTAACTAAATAACATAGTACACTCGCCACAAACGTTTAATCAAAGATTACTTTCGATTCTATGGCGACAGCAAACCGAAGACCACCCCGCAAAAGTACAAGACAGAACGAGACATCGTAAGAGAAAACCACAAGTAAGATTCTCCATTACCAGAACGAATGGCTTTGAAACTTACAACTCTCATAGATTTGTGCATTCAGAGTCAGAGGAAAACGCAACTTGGGAGCAACGAGTAGCGAAAAAGTACTACGATAAATTATTCAAGGAATATGCTATCTGTGAGCTGAAATATTACAAAGAAGGCAAGATCGCACTGCGTTGGAGAACGGAGAAAGAGGTCATGTCAGGGAAAGGGCAATTTATTTGTGCTTCAACACGTTGTGAGTCAACAACATCACTGAAAAGTTGGGAAGTCAATTTTGGATATATTGAGGATGGCGAGAAAAAGAATGAACTTGTCAAAGTAAGGCTGTGTCCTGATTGCTCCGATAAATTGAACTATAAAACAATGAAGAGACAAGCGAAAACCTTGAAGCGTAAAAGAAAAGAGAAGGAATCTAGTAAAAAACGTAGAACGAGTAAAAGAAGAAGTGATAGTGAAGCGTCGTCATCAGACGAAGAGTCTTCAGGTACTAAGAGTGCTTTATTATGAGGGCTATTTGAGACGTGTACTAATTAATTATGTAATACTACTAGATAACGAGAGCGAGGATGAAAGTAATGAAGAAAGTAAGGAGAAGGCTGAAGCCTCAATTTGGAGCAAGCCCTTAGACAAAGCTGATGAAAAAACAAAAGAGGAAGAGTACGAAGATTATTTTGCTGATTTACTTCAATAAAATGGAAACAACGCATACCCGTTAAAAAAGACATGTTTATTGTAAAATACTACTTCTATCTATCTATTCTTTTACCAAGCTTAAGCGACGCTTCTTGGTTTCTTCTTGTTCATCCACGTCGTCACGATCACGTTTGAAGTTCTGTTGCTGTAAACGAGAGGCACCTCCCTCTACTAATCCAGCGATACCTACCATATCGCGCTTTGTCATATCGTCCAATTCGACACCCTTTCCTCCTTCGTCTTTGGGTAAATACTTTTTCAGAGTATCTAATTCTTCCTTGAGCGTCTTGTGTCTATAGCTTACACGGATATCTGGTACATTGGTCTTGCGAATATCGTTACCCTCGACACCTTGCACTTTGTAATTTTCACCTAGCCAGTGACGTTTGTGAACATCTTCCCAACCGCTGTGGTACACCGAGTTTCTAGCTAATTCACACATATCAGTTGAGGAAAGCTTCCATATTTGAGTAGCAACGCTGTATTCTTCAATAAGAGGTTCCTTGGTGAAGTGGAATTGCAGTGGAGCATCTGTTGAGAGTGATACATTGAGTCCACGTTGAAAATATTCAATAAAAGGGTTGCGATCATAAGTCAAAAACAATCCATTGTTACAAATAGGAGAGACAGCAACAGCGACTTGAGCTAAATAGTACAGATATTGCATTGCTGGCACTTTGCGTAGCACAATACCATGAGAAATACGTTGAGCAGTCAAAAAAGCAACAGCCAAGTGGTCAGTGCCACCAGCTTCACCTGCGTGAGGGATGTTCTTAATCAAGTTGAATCCTCTTTCTGCGCGCCAATTGTTCAAAGAAGTCAAGTTGGCGTAGACGTGATAAAGATAGTAACTGTAGGGCGGGTTCTCTGAGCTATCCCATTTGTCAGGAACTGGAAGTTCACAACAATTTCCGCTTCTTTCCGCCTTGGACTCATCATCGACTGAATCCAGAGCGATCACGCGTTGCAAAAAGAGGTGGAGTTCGGGGTGAGTACTAGGATCTTGGGTTACCTCAAACAAAGGCTGGAAAAGATCTGTAATGAAATGGCGTGTTAGAATAAAGTGTTAATTTGTCGGTCGCATGATTCAAGTGTGCTTACTTTTGATTATATCACCGAAATTATTGACAAAGCCAGAGGATTTGTGAATAGTGTAGATTCTTGGTACTTGCACCAACCAACGTACATTAGGTGAAAAGAGTTTGTTGTGAACAACCCATTTCGCAAGCTTATCCCATTCATCGATCGATCTATTAAAGTGAAAACAGATTTAGTACCACAATATCTTCCGTGGAAGCGTTAAAGTTATTCTCACCTTCCATAAACGGATACCCGATATTCGACCATTTGATACTTGGAGGACTCCAATTCCGCAATGGTTTCCCTGGTTAATTCCGCCAAGTATCTGCCTTGTATATAATTGTCCGTCTTTATAAAGATTTCTCTCAAGCGACTTTCACCGACTGGATTGAATTTGCTGTTGAATTTATCGAAACGGTGAAAAGCGTCTTTATGAGCGTGCATATCCAAAGTATCGATGGAAAGGTCGTACGAAGACAAACCCAAGCTCTCAAATACTTCTTTTAGCGTCAACACTTCTCCGTCACGAACAATCACCTTGTCATCGGGATGATTCTTTAACTTTGATTTGATGAATCGCAAAAGATGTTTTTGGTTCATACAGCATGAATGATGTACGTGAGTATCTACTTTGCGCACGTTGTAAAAATCTCGATGAGGCACTCTACTACAGTCAGCGAGCTCTTGAAATTCATTGAGCAAGATGTATGACTGCCATTTGGAGTCAAGATACTTTAGTCGTCGGTAAGCAAAGCTTTTGGCGGGTCCATCGTTAATTGATTTGATAATGAAATCTAAATCTGTGTAAAACTCTTCACGCGAAGAAACATTGTACAAAGGCTTATTGTCTTCTTGATCTATAAACACAAACAATTAGTGTGTGAAAATAACTCATTTGTTTATTATGTAATACATACCTTTCTGAGACTCGTAGACGTGATATGTTCCGCTCTCGTTTAAACCGAATGTATACTGTTGATATTCAGGAGTATTAGTATCTGGGGTAAATGGTGCTCGTTAATTCAGAGTACTTACAGTGTGTGCGCCAGGAATTTTACTTTTGCAGGCTTCCTCAAAATCGAATTCGGAAGCAGGAACATCTTCTTTGGGATAGATTTCCCAGTTAGGTCCATTTAAGGGATCATCTTCAAAATGTTGCTTTGAGGCGGTTATATACTTTTCACGCAAATCCAAACATTTTTGAAAAGTCTTGTAGAGCTCACATAGTTCAGCCGAGATTGACGCGTCTGAAGAATGAAAGACGAGGAGTGAGTACATAAGATTTAATTCAATCAATTCTCTCTTTATATTATACCTCTATAAATTTTGACAGGTGTGTCTTCAAGTATTTGATCTTTATGCATGGTCATTATGGCTTAATAAATATTAAAGTAATGGAAAGGAAGAAGAAGGGACGTTTACATCGATTCGGCTTATTTATACTGCTGTTGAAAAGATAGATCTGCTGCGCGACACATCTCGTTCGGAGGGACGGGATGTCAAATATCACATTTAGTTTGTCACACAGGAAAGAGTCATGTACAGTAATGTTACTCCAATGCTCTTTTTTTTTTAGGCATTCTTACCGTTCCTGGGTTATACAGAGAGAAAAAAAAAATACCCTTTGAACAGTAGACCCTGAGAAAGTAAAGTATGTGCGACCGTGACAGCATTTGCTGAGATCAAAGCAAATTCTTGACTCTAACTATCAAACGCGTGTCTTTCTCCATGTATGTTGACGTGTATACCAATTCATAGATTAACCGAAAGAAAGCTTTCATACGTACTTAAAATCCTCAATTGAAGAAGCAAGTGTATTAAACAATGTAGAAAAAGTACTATTATAATGTAAACAAGTAGAAGGAGGAGAGAGATTAATTATTATGAATTATCTATGAAAGTAGTAGATTAGGTAGCGGTTGTGTTAGTGCTGTTGCTGTTATTGTTATTGTTACTATTATTGTTATTGCTATTACCACCAACACCCTATGAAGTAGATGAGAGTTATTAAACTATATTGATCACTAATACGATAACTACTTACAACATGACCGAAAGCGAACCACCACACAAGGATGGCGATCATAACACAAATACCAATACAAAGGAAGAAGCAGCACCATTTTTTCTGTTAAAGTACATAAGTTATATGGACTATGTAAATACTAAATATAATTACTTACAGCACGGGTTGATTTTGCAGTTGCGATTGCTTTTGTTAAAAAGGTATTGCCTTCTTTTAATTGAACCGCAGTAGTCTCAGCATGCTGGTCAATTGTATTCAAAGTTTCACCTTGTTGTTGCACCATCATTTGCATATCCATGAACAATTGGTGTAATTCAACAATGGTCTTTTCAATGTGTTTAATATCTGTATGTCTATTCTGGACTTCAGATAAAACTGCTTTGGATTGATTTTGTCTGCCAGCAGTCATCAACTAGCAAACGTGTATCAGCAATAGTTTTATATTTTAATATTAATGCACAAACTTACAGACTGAGCAAACACTTGAGGAGGGCCATCAGAATCAATAATATCATCCACTTCGTCTTGGCTAGCGTCAGGTTTAACTAAGCAAAATAGTGTTAATTGTCACGGCTGAACACACATTTCCATCTCCTCCCACTTACGATATTTCAATTGATAGTTTCTTTCCACATCTTGATAACGTTGAATTGTATCCAAAAATCGCTTTCTTAAAGCAGCCGTCTTTCATACATGATAGGTATTAAATTAAACTCACGAATTTTCATATTAAATCGCTTTTATTTACCTGTGATCGACGCATTTGTAATTCAGAATCGTTAGGTAACCGGCCATTTGCATTTTCCAATTCTTGTGTAGCACAAAATGGTTAAAATTTAAACAATGTGCTTTGATGCTCTCTTAGTTGTATTAGTTACCTTGGATAGCAGCTTTGATGCCCATATTCTTCTTTTGAGTGCTGACTTTTACTTTTTCAAGCTCCAAGGCTGTTTGCTTGGACTGTTGCTCATTGAAGCTGCCAAGTGCATTGTTATGCAAGTTTGCGATCTGGTCAATGCTGTAATTGATGGAGTCAATGTCTCTTTTAATACGATCGACCTATATAAGTCAAGCAGAACGAAGATATCAGTGATCTAAATACGTGGTGAATAATGGCCTTCTAATCATGTATTAATTACCTCGTCAAAAAAGCCAGCAGTTGTAGTGAGGTCAGCCGCGGGTGCAGGAGCTGGCTGGACAGAGTTCTTTACTTTACTCATTTCATATTCTTCTCTTTCATTTCTAGGTGAATAACCCCAGTCGTGAGGTTGCTGTTGTACAGGTAATTGAGATGGTTGTGGTTGTGTGGGTGGCTGTTCGAAGAAAGGTGAGGTAGGTCTTGGTTGAACAGGTGAAGTGCTGCCATTGGGTCTTCTTGAAGGCCCAAAATCATCTTCATTACTATATAAATAATGATAAACAATCCTGTATTAAAAGATGTTTATCAATTTATATTACCTGTATCTTCCATCATTGTTGCTGCCATTATTATTCTATTAAAGGATAAAAACGTCAAAATTTCTTTGTACAACGATAAATATCACCCCCTTTTCTCTCGCTAATATTTACAGCTGCTGCTCCTGCAGAATTTCTCAGCTCTGCAGTTCTATCTCTACTAAAAGAATACGACATTTTTATTTAGGGAATTAATACAGAATAAGAAAATTGACAACAGAGAAAAAAAAAAACTACCAAGAATTTATCTGGGTGAAACTTTCGATAAAAAATGCAACGTCACTTGTATTTCCTTTTATGGGAAATTCCGTTTTTGGTAATATCGATAGTTTTTGATTGTTTCTCAAAAAAGCTTTTTTTTGACTTTTGTTTGACTCTTATTGTCCATAAAATGGCTGGTGTTGCAGGATTCAAGAAACCAGCTCGTCGCCTGAGACGTAGAAAGTCTGTCAGCAGCGATGAAGAAACTGACGAGAACAAATTCATTGAAAATATGGTTATCAAAAAGAGAAGAAGAACTGAAAAAGAAGAAGAGCGCAAAACCATATCTAAAGTAATAACAACATTATAGGGAATCTGAAGATTTATCTATTGACACACGTGAATCTATCAAATAGTTATTAAATTCGCTCAATGAAAATGTTCAAAAGCTTGAAGAAGAAGATTATTATAGTGGAAAAGATAAAATGTTGGAAAAAGAAAAGAAAATAGAGGAAGAGAACAAGCATGTAGATAAAATCATTTTTGACGACGATTATATTCTTGAATCCGATCTCAGTTCTGACGACGAGGAAGAGATCAAACAAGCTTCACGCATGTTTTTACCTGAAGAAGATCAAGAGAAAATTGTGGAAACTATAGAGCAAGACAAAAATAGAGAGATTGTGGAATCCACTGAACGCTGGAATCAAGAGTTTTTTAGATCTGGCAGCAAGGTAAAGGAATCGACTTGTTCCTGATAGACTAAGATATTCACTATTTCTCCGCAGAGTATAAGACAACCTGGACTTGTTTCAAGAGAACTTGGATTTGGTCAGAAGGAAATCCACATCGCCGAGTTGTCAGCCAGTAAAGTGTTTATTTCTAGTTCCATGATTTTACGCAGTAACTAATTTTTTACGTAGCTTCAAAGGGTAGATCATTTCTTTTGTCCAGTGGTTGTATGAAGGATTGGCATCGCAGTGGTTGGGTATGTCCCAACTACATTTATCAATGGTTGTTTGAGGTAGTGGCTTTGGAAATCAACAAAATTGGCGCTAAAAACGCACTTTCTACCTTATTTGTTTTGTGGTCTTTACCTGGAAGCAAGGTGGAAGCTAAGATCCCTCACATTTACAAACAACGCTATATTCAATTCAAAACTTTCAAGTCAGTCTTGTTGGCTTACGATGCTATCCCTAGTCAATTGATCGAAGGTGTTTTATCTTCACCAGAAGAACAGGATCTCATCATCCATGCCAACAACAAAGAAAACTTTGATGTGAGTGATTGCCGTCATATCCCACTTTCTCAACTTGGCTGGATGGTCAAGGCTTTTAGTTTTTCTGTTCGTTTATGGTCCAGAGCCTATACGTACTACGAAATAAGGCATGTTGTCCGTTTACTGCTTCAGCTTTCTTTAGACAAGACTGGATTTTTGGTAATGCAGGAAATTCAAGTCGCCATTGATAATTGTCTCTCAGCCTTCAAGGAAACGGATTGGGAAACAGAGGTCAAGAATCTTTCCAGGGATATTTGCGATATTGTACCATCCACAAAAAGACAAGTCCATTTATTGGACTCTGTGAAAACAAACTATGGACGATCAAGACATTTACGTAGAGTCATTGGTATTACCTGTTTAGAGCGTTGTTTAGAACAGGAAGTACCTGGAAGCATCGACTACATCTCCACAGATCAAAGTTTACTTAAACAAATCTATGAGATATTCAGCAATCCTAAAGGTTTCTTTATCAACAGAGAAAATATTGACTATGAAGAGTGCTGGATTCGCGTGGCCATGTTAGACGCTGCCATTGGTATTGATGACGACGAAATTAGAGCTGATAAGGTAAGCCATCACTTCCTTCTACCTAGATGTGATATTAATATTCTGGCTGCATCATGTAGGAAGTTGTCCTGAAAATAGCTAATGAATTACGAACAATCGGTCTTCAAATTGGTAAGTTTTACTGGAGATAGAAATGATCTGTTATGAACTACTAACACATTATATGCTGAGCAGGTGCCAGAGTTGGTGTCATGAAGAAGACTTTGGTAAGAATTACTATAATAATATGAATCTCCACTCTCATTACTAATCCATCTATTCGCCTTATCCCACAGGCAAATGAAATGATTCTCCGCGTCTGGAGACGAGTTACCCATATTTTGGGTCCTTCAAAAGCATTTACTCACTGATACCCCCTTTTCTCTATCAGAATAAGAGAAGTTTTTACTATTTTCATTCATACATTTTAGAGCAAAAAGTCCTAACTGTCATGCATTATTCTATGTAATAAAAGCTTAATAATCAAGGAATATTTGTTTTTAATGGGTATCACACCTGATAAAGAGGCTCCAACTTGTTCCCCGAGTAATTGGAAATAAGCCAAGTTACGGGAATTAGTAAAAGACTGTACTACATATGTACACGGAGGTTGGCTAAATTTGTTTATGATTCAGAAAATCTTAAAACACCAGCCTCGTATTATCAGTGCTTCGAAGAGCAAACGTCCACTCATATTGAAGCGGCCCACTCCTCTGTATTCATCATGGAGTACCCGCATTCCAAAGACAACAGGTTCATCGTTGCCGATGCATATCATATTGTGTAGGAAATCCTCATGGATTCATTTTTATCCAGAACAATCTTTACGTAGCAATAACTAGCACCCTATATGAATGGCCGAGAAATAAAAAGTTGAGATATTTATATAATTGATTGTTAGATACATCCGTGGGACATTTATTAGCACCAAATGAGCAGTGTATTACCTGAAGCTCAAAAGTATAAATCCAACGGGAATGCTTTCTTTTGCCTTCGTTCTTTCTCCATCATTTGTTCAGCATAATGTCGCGACCAGAAAAATATTCTACCTTTGGAGTTTTGCTTCCTCATTCTGTAGAAAGAGCAGAAGGTTGGTTTTATACTTTCGATGTATACGATGCTTACACTGGAGCACTCAAGGACAAGGTAAAAATTGAAAAAGCCCAATACGATTTAGAAAAGAAACATCTCTCTGGCAATGAGCCCAGATTCGTAATTGCCAGTGGTGAACTCCAGTTTAGTATAGACAGTCAGTCTCACTATCCAGAAATCAGAGTCTATGAATATGCTGTATTGCCTGGTCGTATCTCCATTCCTGATAGTTTAGTGAGCACGGTCGCCCCTCAAATTGCACCTTTGAAATTCAAGCCAAGTCTTGAAAAGGGATATCAAGTTATCGCAGATGATTTCTGACAGTCCGTTTACTTTTTGCAGCAAGAAGAAGATGCACACCCTTTGATGATGAATATGTAAGACTAGATATTATCGTCGTACTTTCAATCATAATAAAAGTTTAATTGGAGAGCTACATTTTATAGCTGTAAAAAAAAACTCCAACTCTCTTAGTGCGTAAACGATTAAAGTTATGGAGTTTTGAAGGGCACGAATCGACTTCTGTTTAAAACAATGTTCATTAGGAGATCAACACAAAGGAATACGGTGTTGAAAGATCGAGATGATTCTGATACATTGAAACTTGACAGAATATTCATGCAACATATGTATTGAGATAAATGATGTGATAAATTACAAGTTTATTGATATAATTCCCTTTTGTTTTATATATTTCCATCACATTTTCTTTTTTGTGTTTTCCTCGAATTTAATGGCGTTTGTAAATTGCTTTGGAATCATTCTCCCTTGCTTTTTTAAAAGTGACAAGAATGTCTACTACAGTGTGTACGTAAGACTAGATATTATCGTCGTACTTTCAATCATAATAAAAGTTTAATTGGAGAGCTACATTTTATAGCTGTAAAAAAAAACTCCAACTCTCTTAGTGCGTAAACGATTAAAGTTATGGAGTTTTGAAGGGCACGAATCGACTTCTGTTTAAAACAATGTTCATTAGGAGATCAACACAAAGGAATACGGTGTTGAAAGATCGAGATGATTCTGATACATTGAAACTTGACAGAATATTCATGCAACATATGTATTGAGATAAATGATGTGATAAATTACAAGTTTATTGATATAATTCCCTTTTGTTTTATATATTTCCATCACATTTTCTTTTTTGTGTTTTCCTCGAATTTAATGGCGTTTGTAAATTGCTTTGGAATCATTCTCCCTTGCTTTTTTAAAAGTGACAAGAATGTCTACTACTCTTACCTTTTTGATGTTTATACTGGTACGGTGACATACAAGTTGGAGATCAGTCATGTCTTGTATGATACTCAACAACAATTTCTTCCCAATAATGAGCCAAGATATGCTATTGTCAATGGTCTTCTGGAGGAGGAATCTTATACGCCGCACATTTTCGAGGATTTCTATGACTTTGGTCAAATAATAAAGGTCAAGCAATTCACAATCTTGCCAAGTAGCATCTCTTTGCCAGCTTGTTTAGTGAAAATTGCGGAACCTGCTATTGCGCCCTCAAAGTACACACCAGGCCCCCGCAAGGGATACTACACGTTAAGTATGGACCTTGAGTATAACTCAACTATAAAGCTAAAGGAAAAAAACATCCGTTGAAGGAGAACAGGACAAGATGATGTAACAAACTCTATCAGAAGCACAAAAATTGCCATCATCAAGAACAGTAGAGTTGAAGCCTGAATACTTATTGCTTTTTATTTCACCATAAATATGTCAACGATCTGACTTTACATGACCAATGCTAGTTGCGCAGTTCTGTAACCAATGAAATGAAGCTATTTCATGTAGCATAAATCCAAAATGTTGTAAAACCCATAAGCGGATTAGTAAAAATAAAATATAAAGTTTTTCTGTTTGCACTCCCTCTCTTTTTCACTTTATTACATTAGCTCAAGGGAAGCAATAGTTTGAAATAGATACCATGGTACTTTACGCTCTTTCTGAACAAGCGCTTTTAAAAGCAAGATAAAGTAGTATACTTACTCTTTGACTTTTTCATAGGCAGAGATGAGAGAATACCTTTATAAAATTTTAGTGGTTGGAGATCTCGGTACAGGAAAAACCTCTATTATCCGTCGTTACGTTCATAATATATTTTCTAGTAATTACAAGTCTACTGTAAGAGCAAAACCGTTATATTTTTAAAGTTATCACTTGACTGAAAGACTCTTCTTATTATAGATTGGCGTTGACTTTGCTTTGAAGGTCATTCAATGGGGTCCTGACTTGATTGTTCGACTGCAATTATGGGATATTGCAGGTCAAGAGAGGTTTGGTAATATGACACGTGTATACTATAAGGAAGCACTTGGGGCTATTGTGGTATATGACATTACTCGACCACAGACATTTGAAGGTGTAACAAAGTGGAAAAAAGATATTGATGCTAAGGTTGCACTACCGGATGCTTGGGGAGGGGGACAGATCCCCGTTATTTTATTGGCCAACAAGGTGAGGAAGATAAAGCAACTGACTATCTCGCAAGTATACTTATCTCATCACTTTCTGTTCTGTAGACTGATTTGATCGGAGAAGGACATGGGCAGCATGTAAACCCAACAGAATTGGATCAATTTTGTGAGAACAATGGTTTTATCCAATGGTTTGAAACTTCTGCAAAAGATAACAGTAATATCGAGGAGGCCACACGTCATTTGATCAGCGCTATCTTGAAGCTGGAAGAAGAGAACGCAGATAATACTGCAAATGAAGATAATACCGTTAATTTGGAAACTCATAACCAACAATACCAACAACAAAATAATGGTTGTTGTTAAAACCCGCATTCCCCAATAAGTTTAGTTCCATATCCTTCTTCTTCTCGTAAACACATATTGATCTTAGTAAATAAAACGTACGGTGATATCACAGTGTGTACGTTACGTACACACTTATTGGCCAACAAGGTGAGGAAGATAAAGCAACTGACTATCTCGCAAGTATACTTATCTCATCACTTTCTGTTCTGTAGACTGATTTGATCGGAGAAGGACATGGGCAGCATGTAAACCCAACAGAATTGGATCAATTTTGTGAGAACAATGGTTTTATCCAATGGTTTGAAACTTCTGCAAAAGATAACAGTAATATCGAGGAGGCCACACGTCATTTGATCAGCGCTATCTTGAAGCTGGAAGAAGAGAACGCAGATAATACTGCAAATGAAGATAATACCGTTAATTTGGAAACTCATAACCAACAATACCAACAACAAAATAATGGTTGTTGTTAAAACCCGCATTCCCCAATAAGTTTAGTTCCATATCCTTCTTCTTCTCGTAAACACATATTGATCTTAGTAAATAAAACGTACGGTGATATCACTGTGCACACATATATTTGTAAAAGGTATGAAGCGGAGCATTTGGTAATAAACCACTATATAGAATTATGCCTATAGAAATCGGGTGTATTAATGTTGATGTTATTTGGCTTTGTGCGTATGTTGATTATATGAAGGACCTTTTACCACTCGTAGCGACACTAATCAATTATTACAGCTTCTGGCTAAAAGGCAGCACAACTGAGAAAAAGGATAGATGATCACAGTGTCACCTCGCTTAGATGATTCTGTCAGCACTAGATCAAGATTCTTGATTAGATATGGGGTTTTGATGCTATTATGTGATTAAGTAATCGTGTGCGTTTATATGAGTCTGCCGTATCTGTACACTGCTCTCTTGGGAGTAAGATTTATAGACTTTAAAAGCAAAGGAGGCCAGTATGAATGATACGTAGACGTGCAAGCGTTTGCGGCATATCGTTATTTAAGCTTTCTTCCTCAGATCAAATCACATCGAAAATACAACAACCGCCAGTTATGCTCTACACCAATATGTAATAAATCACAGTTAAGAAATTACGTATTCACGAGAACTCCCTTTACAGGCTACAATACCTGCAAAGAAAAAAAAACTATTAAAAACAATCTTTACACAGACGGATCGAACGACTTCTTTTCTGTATTTAGCAATTTCGTGAACTTGTCTAAAAAAAGTTACCTGGTACTACTACTGAGAAACACGAAACCTTTGAAAAAAATAATCATTTCGTCAGTTCAAGTACAATTTTATAATGACGTACAACGGAAGTGATTGCATGAAGCTCAGAAAATTTTTAATTTTTCTAATTGGTAAAGTGTGAAAATATCGGGTGTCAGAATGACGACTTTGACGATTTAGTTATTATTTTATTCGCGTATAAAAGAGCATCGAGAGTGCCCTTACTCTCTTTTCTGTATACTCTATTCTGATAAATACATATAACAAAAATGAACACTCAACACGCACAACAACAAAATCTTTCTGGTGCTCATCCCGCCACTGTAGACGATCTTAACCGTTCTGGCAGTCTTACTCAAACAAGCAACCCTGTTGAGGGAGCCCATAATAACAATGCTAATCTTATGTTGAAGAACTCTGGAAATAATACTGGTATCTCAGCTGTCTCCTCTACACCTTCTGAATATGGCTCCGATGACAACAGTAGCCGTCGTTCCTCTGGATCCTCTCCTCGTCCTGTAGCTGACAAGAATGCTTTCATTAAGAACAATGAAGTTGATAAGCACTGGCAAAACAATATGACTCCCGCTGAGAGAGCCAAGCAATTGGGTGAAGAGATGGATAGAACCCTCAAGGAGCGCAGAAAGAGCAACTCTTCTTCCGACTCTCAAAACAACAAGACCGTGAAGATCGGTGGAAAGAAGGAAGTCAACCTTTAAATCGAACAAACTAGTTTTGCTATGTATAATTTAAATTAAATGGACCCGATAAATTGGAACTTCGTACCAATACTACATACTGTTGCAAGATATATGAAAAGGATATCAAAGCTACATCTACATACTATAAATATAACCACTTAATATAAATAAACTTTAATTTTGTCCTTCTTTTACATTTTTTGACGCATGAGTACATTGAGAAGATAGCGAAAAGCTTTTGATAGTGTGAAAGGTGTGGTGTGATGAGAAAATTCAGGCGACAGTTCTAGAGTATTTGCATGCATAGTTGTGTAATCAATCAACTTATAGTAAGTTGATGTTGATTAAATATATTATGTTTAATATATAACAGCACCTTTGAAGAAAGCTAATACGCTCGAGTATAAACTCTGCCTTTAAAAAGTGCATGAATTAAATGCTGCATAAATAATGATAAATGGATCCAACTTTCAAAGTTTTTTGTGATTAATCAACTTTCTCTCTCCATAAAAATAAACGAGAAAGCTGCGCGTCTTGTATAGTTCATGCCCACTATTCTTTCTCTTAAATATCTTTAAATCCTTGGCACCTGTACCGATGGCAAGTTGAACCCGCTCTTTGCAGTGCACATATGTTGGATGAACTCAGTGGGAGCACGCTATTCAACGCGCTTTTCAGCTTTCTCTTTGGCAAATGGAAGATTGCTTAATTTTGCTCTATCTGTGAAGAGTTGATTGTGGACAATAGGTGATGAGCACCTTCTAAGGGAAAATTGGATATCACGTAAGAAATCTAATCAGCCTATCAGTCTTTATAAATAACGCGTTATTCTCTTTTCTGTATTTTATCACTACTAGATATGATAACTGTCTAAGTTTTAGACGCCTGGATTGAAATGCTAGCACCGCTCCATATCATATCACGACACCTTTTGAAGAGGGCCGCACCGAAACATCAAGCACCCAAGAACAAGGCTTCATCCAGAGATCAATGTCATATTATCTCAACCAGCCCATTGGTTGTCAACCCTTGCACCTTGCAATACTTGATGGGAGCAAAGAAAAAAAAGTTGACGGAAGTCTTCGCATTAATTTACTGATGATACCACCCTTAATCTTGCCTCAAGAATCAAATTTACGGACAATATCAACTCAGACATCTTTAATGGGAGAACATCCTTTTCGTTTGACGATTCCTTGGTGAGGAAGCTCAAGATCTAATCAGCCTATCAGTCTTTATAAATAACGCGTTATTCTCTTTTCTGTATTTTATCACTACTAGATATGATAACTGTCTAAGTTTTAGACGCCTGGATTGAAATGCTAGCACCGCTCCATATCATATCACGACACCTTTTGAAGAGGGCCGCACCGAAACATCAAGCACCCAAGAACAAGGCTTCATCCAGAGATCAATGTCATATTATCTCAACCAGCCCATTGGTTGTCAACCCTTGCACCTTGCAATACTTGATGGGAGCAAAGAAAAAAAAAGTTGACGGAAGTCTTCGCATTAATTACTGATGATACCACCCTTAATCTTGCCTCAAGAATCAAATTTACGGACAATATCAACTCAGACATCTTTAATGGGAGAACATCCTTTTCGTTTGACGATTCCTTGGTGAGGAAGCTCAAGAAGAGAGTAGAGACATAAGTGCGAAATTAGAGATCACTGTCCGTGTGCCTTGTATTCCAAATCTGCCTGAAAAGCTAGGGCCATATCAAGAGATTGATTCCAAGGTACTTGTCTGTATAAACTATGACTTCAGATCAAACCCAGAGCTTATTAGTGTGATGCCATTCTTGTTTTGTGGTGACCTTCTTTGCCTTACTTGTTGTCACTTGCGAGGTATACACTGATCATTCCTCGGCTTAAAATAATACAGAAGCTGCTGGTTTTTCGTATCCGGATGAACTGTCAGCTTACAGCAACCGCTTGTCCTGCAAGTTGAAACTGATAATTGGGACCAAAACATTCAACCTTCTCATCACTTGCTCTATGCAAATAAGCTCGGAGCTTAGAGTGAATATTGGGCCCTTCGTCGAATTCGATCATGGTAATATAGATGATTTGACGTATAAATTGGACTTGATGAAAGAAAAGAGCGAAAACTTCAAAAGAAAATTCAAGAACTTCGAGTCGGATCCCTTAAGGGTCAGTGGTTCAAGTGTTCGCCAAAGCACAACTGGTTTCAACAAAGTGTCTTCGTATTTACATACCTTGGAGAGCTTCCATCAATCAATTTGACAGCAATATTATCTCATCCGCAACTGTATTTACCCTTTGTGATCTACCGAATAAAGACGGTTATGGGACTGGAGCGACCTCTGGGGCAAAACTTGCATCGCGTATACTTCAATTGTTCGCCATACCGATAATGGTCAAAGAAGGTGTTGTTTGCGCAAGTGACTTCAAAGACATATTCACAGAATATGAACACGAAATAGATCAAAAGAAAGGCGCAGAAGAACGGGCACCTGTCATCGAAATAGTAATCAAATTAAAAGAGAGCTTTAACGACGACAACAACAAAGAATCAAAGGTGGTCCCCTTTTGTGCCAAGAATAGTGGATGCATCAGTGGTGTAGCAAGAACATGCAGTACCCCGATTGCCGAAGCGTATACAACCATTCGTGTAGATACGTATCAAAAAGAGAATGCTGCAATCATACCAGCTAATAAAATGTCAAGGAAAGGGCGTAGTATGTCAGAGGGCACAGACGTTATCATTCAATCTGTACATAACGCAATATTCTTTGTAACCTATGTGTTTCCCCATCGCATGTAGCACACAAAATAAACTTATTAATCAACTCAAAGAACGCTCAAAGAAGTATATTTATCTTTTTTTTTGTATAATTTTAAAGCATCAAAATATTATGAAAATGGGGGGAATGGGGTTATATAAAAGAACGACAAAGAGGAAGAAAAAAAAAGTAATCGTATTGATGTGTGTGTGTGTGTGCATAGAAAAATTGCTAAAAATGAAAAGGTGAGGAAAAAAAAAATGAAAAATGATGGGTGAGTTGAAATGAAGACCACACTATGAAAGCAAGAAGCTATTTTGACCTTCCTTCATAGCGGTCAGGAGACGTGTTCGGGTAACTTCCTTGCTTGAATAAGCAGGCATTTTGAAATAATTAGCACAGGTCATCACAGACGGCAAGTAATCATCGGCAGACAAGGGCTCTTCTGGCATCTTGCGGACGACCGTAAAGACAGGACGCAGTGCTTTCCAACCGCCAATAGGTAAACGAGGAGAACCGGTGGTAAATTGAATGAATTGACGCTTTTCTGTGGGATCCATAGAAGAAAGAATTTCCAAGAGGTATTTCACGGGCTCGCTGTCCATGGCGAAACCATGATCGGCTCGGATCGCATCCGCCAACGTAGCATAACTCCAATCCTCGTCGGCCTTGCCAAACAACGACACAAGTTCAGAATAAGTTAAAAGTTTCAGATCGTCAATGGCAAACAAACAGTTGAAACCCTCGCGGAAGGCATCAATTTGCTGGGAGATTCCAGATCCTGCAATTGTGTCTTGAAGCAGCTCGATATATTCTTCCACGTTGTTGATGGTCACTGGAATTTCAGAACCACCCGTCTATCAATAACCACAAAGATGAGTATCTTTCATCAAATGCTTCTTTCATCAAATAGCTTACCTTTAATTCATATGTTTCATCTCCAGGAAGTGTAAAGTCTAAACATAAATCCTCAATCTTGGCGCCATCCACCTCGATCTCTTTGATAGCGGCAGACTTTTCAGCGGCAGATAATTTGGAGTCGGCATTGATTTCGCGCTTCTGATCAATATAGGCTTGCAACATATTCACAGACTTGGCCAAGACAGGATCGATTTCCTATACATTCACTTGTTAATGCCTATTCAACAAAATCCTATAAAAAATATTACTTACCATAAACAATTCAGGTGAGGGCTGAACGTGATCTAATGCAACCTTGAAGAAAGCAGGACTGAAGGGAATATCAATGATTCTAAAATCCAATAAACCCTTTGCAATAAATTGACCGAGTGTCTTGAACAGATGCACGATCTTCTTTGTAGATCTTGAGCTTGATTTAGCAAGAGGCTTGGGGAAGAGGCCATAGGGAGCATCCACATATCCCTTCTTTGACTTGTTGGAGCCACGCCACATGTTCAAAGAATGCTTGCTGAATTCCTTGGAGGTCGAAGCATAGAATTCGAGGGTAGGACCCATACCAGTACCTTCTTCTCCCATGTATTCAATTTCAAGCACAGTAGGTGAGCTTCCAAACAAGTCGAGGATCTTGATAGCAGATTCCAACATCTGGTTACGCATAATACGCACTTTCTGTCTCTCCATACGGCCCAACACAGGTTGTTGTTCATTGGGGTCATTACGGGGTCCATTTTGAGTGTTGTTTCGCATTTGAAGACTTTGCCAGCGGGCGATCAAACGAGAGTAACCAAAAGAGGTGCTTTGAATGAAAAGGTATCTTGTTTCAAAGGGAAACAAGAAGGGAGTCATACTCATCAACCAGTAGGTCCAAGAGGGTAAACATGAACTAGCCACAATGAGCGGTTCTTCCAGTTGACGGTTCATTTTTGCAGTCAATTTGCGGTTGATAAAGTCTTGGATATTGATACCGTTGGGACGTTTAGCGATAGCAGGGGATAAAGCCTTCAAGAGATGCAAGACTTGACTGCAAGTAGAGTCGGGGGAAAGTTCCTTGGGCTGGTGGACATCTTCTAATTGACGTACAGGAGCAGCGGGTTTGTTGGCATCCTTGACACTTGATTCAGCGCTAGGGACCCAGACACGTTCGTAGGAGACAGGGTAGGAGGAAGACCAGATATTACGACTGGGTTGACGTTCACTGTTGTTATTCATTTCGTATTCATGCACGGCAGCATACACGGTGGAGTCGTTGGAGATGGTGTTTCCGTTCAAAGAGAAACGAATCTTCCATTCCCCCTCCTTCTTTTCTTTCTTGGTTGTTGTAGTGCCGTTACTGTTACTGCTATCAGTGCTGGTAGTAGGTTTACTTGCGCTGCTAGCTGTATCCTTTTCCACTTCCTCTTCATCCTCAGTTTCGTCCTTCTTCACGACCACAGCTTCCGCCATCTCTGTATCCGCATTTTCTGAGCCGTCAATATCCATCTCGTCTCTTTCCTCATCGATCAACACATGCTCTTCGTCTGTTTCGTGTTCCTCCTCTTCCTCCTCCTCTTCGTCTTCATCACGAGAAGCGTCGATACGTGCAAGCAAGTACTCTTCCAACACACGGAAAGTAGCGACTGCATGTGTGGAAACCATCAATTGTTTGTAAGTGCTAGGAATCTCTTCACCAACACCTGATAATCTCAAGCGCAACTGTTTAGCGAGCATGCTGGTAGGATTACGAAGACTATCGGTAGAGGATGATTCCAAAGGTGTCACCACTTCGAAGGTTTCTGATCGAGACAAGATTTCTTGTAAACGGACCACCAACTTCTTGAGTGCATTGTTGCCGTCTTGATCAATATCGGGTTGATCCACAAAGACACGTTCAAATGTCTTGACACGATCCTTGAAAGGAGCCTTGAAATTACCATTTTCTTTTTCTTCAGCAGTCAAATAAGCCAACAGAGCCTTCATTAACCCAGAGTTGATCAATTCAAAACTACTAATGCCCATGACAGAATCACGCAAGTAAGCAGACAGTTTCACAAGGGTGGCTTCCGAAGCAGGATCTTGGGTGGTGGGCGAGGTTAATTCGTTGGTGAATTGAAGAATCTCCTTCAAACTGCTTCCAGCGGCGGGTGAGAATCCATCGGGTGATTGCTTTTCGGCATAGTGCTCAACGAAATACTGGGCTAATTGAATAATGTACTTTCGCGTGGAGCCTCTGCCAACCCCCTTTTCGGATTCTGCATGACGCGCCTTTTGTTGGTGCATTAAATCGTATCGACTGCGTAAAAGAGCATGAAGGTCGTTGCGATCCAACAATCGACGTTGTTGTTGTTGTTGACTGTTGGAAGAAGGGGACTGAGTACTGCTAGCAGCAGAAGAGCCTTCTTCAGTCGTGGTACCTGTCGATTTCTTCTTTTCATCAATCGTCTCCTCCTCCTCATCGGACTCCTTTTCTTCCTTTTTCTCGGCGTCTGTGGTATCGTCACTTTCATCCATTGTATCATCCTTCTTTTGCGATTGTTGTTGTTGGGGTTGGGGTTGAGATTGTTGAGGGTGCACTTCCTCTCCTTCTGCAACAAAAGGCAATTTGGATAAATTCTCAATTTCGTGAAGCACGCCTTCTCTTTCAAACAAGAAATGATACACCTGGGGTAACTTTTGCACCATAAGTTCGGTTTGATAAAGGGCATCGATGAGTAACCCGGGATGTTCTTGACGAGTCAAGATACCTGACAAGAAGCTCGAGTAAGACACGTTTTTCAGTACTTTGGATAAGGTATCCGCATCCGAGTAATGCACCAGCTTGACAAGGGTATGTGTGACCAACTGGCGTACACGTAAATTGACGGTGGAGGCATACATGTCGAGCACGAGGGGGATCAAAATTGTATCCATTTTCAAGAGAATCTCGGGATGTTCATTAAACCAAACCACACGGGGGTCCACGACGGCGTTGACGGACTCTGCGGTGGAAGAGCGAGTACGACTGGCTACGTTTTCCTTGAAGCGCCTTGAACTAAACATGGTATCTTTGGGTAAAGGGGGTAATAAATCTACAATAATTTTCATGATGGTGGGAACTGAATCACGCCATTTTGTATCCAATGTGATATGTTGTTGTTGTTGCTGCTTATCATCGGCATGGTAGGTGGGGACGTTGGAAGCACCTGTCAAGATTTGATAAAAGGAATCCACAATACCCAATCTTAACAACTCGAAACTCAACTGTGGGGAAGCTTTGGAGATACTACGGAAAATACGCAAAATGTCTTGAAACGTAGCGGGGTGAACGGCATTGGCGTTGCCGGAGATAGGTGTTAGGCCAAACAAGATTTTGACTAAATCCACCGAGATGGCGCGTTCCAACTCTTCTCTATTGTTACGGTAACTCTCAGAAATTCGCACCCAGCACAAGCAGGATAATTCAACGACAGATCGGTCCGAGTAAGTGATTGTGTTCATCAATGTGGGTATAATTTCCATCACTTGGGAAAAGGACTCTGCGTCAATACCACGCATGCAGTTAGAAGCGGTACGTAAAGCAGTACGTTGGGCATGAATGCTAAAGAAATCAAAGTACATCAAGACTGCACTGAGACCGCCTTCATGGACCACAGCACGAGGTAATTGAGAGGATATTTTTTCAAGAGCCTAAAAACAAGACTCGCATTAGAGATTCATTTTTTTCGTACGCTATTATCCCATCAACTTACATAAAGAGCTTGTTCAGCTAAATCAATGTATTGGATTGACTTTAACTTTTGACAGAGAACACGAATGGCACCGTGAAAACAAGATTTTGACTAAATCCACCGAGATGGCGCGTTCCAACTCTTCTCTATTGTTACGGTAACTCTCAGAAATTCGCACCCAGCACAAGCAGGATAATTCAACGACAGATCGGTCCGAGTAAGTGATTGTGTTCATCAATGTGGGTATAATTTCCATCACTTGGGAAAAGGACTCTGCGTCAATACCACGCATGCAGTTAGAAGCGGTACGTAAAGCAGTACGTTGGGCATGAATGCTAAAGAAATCAAAGTACATCAAGACTGCACTGAGACCGCCTTCATGGACCACAGCACGAGGTAATTGAGAGGATATTTTTTCAAGAGCCTAAAAACAAGACTCGCATTAGAGATTCATTTTTTTCGTACGCTATTATCCCATCAACTTACATAAAGAGCTTGTTCAGCTAAATCAATGTATTGGATTGACTTTAACTTTTGACAGAGAACACGAATGGCACCGTGAAAAACGACACTGGTGACGGCAGTTGGCATTGCTTCCAACAAGTTGGATATACAACGACACGCCAATAACATGACTTCGGGATTACCGCCTGTCAATCCTTCGCTCATGGCCAAAGCAAGCATCATATCATCGTCCATCTCGCCCGCCATCATCATATCATCTGAACCCTTCATAATACGCACCAACTCCTTTGAGAAACTATCGCTGGAGAAATAACCTGCTAAATTCTCTTCGCTGCTGACGGATAAAATCTCTGCGAGTTCTTGAAGCGCAATCAATTGCATTGTAGGATCATCGTTGTTCTTTAAGCTTGCCAAGATGGATCTGAATTTTCCGGAATCTGAAGACATCATGCCACCGAATAAACCTTGCATTTGAAGACCAAGTGTTCTTCGAATACGAGATAATTCCTCATCGGCTTCATCCTCGTCTTCTTCCTCCTCGTCCACATCTTCTTCTTCTTCGTCTTCGTCGTCGAGGTGGTGATGATGATCATCCATGTCCTCTTCTTCTTCATCATCATCGACTTCTTTGGATGCATTCCAATGATCCACTTCCTCGTCATCATCATCCTCGTTCATATCACCATTTTCATTGAAATCATCTTGTTTCTTACTTGATTTCTTTTCATCATCATGATGATTGACAGAAGCACTCTTTTCATCATCTTCTTTTTGTTTTCCTTTCGTGTTATTATTGTTGTCCATTTTGGTCTTTTTGTTGCTTGTTTCCTTTCCTTTTGAGTTGGGTGATTTTCTCTTCTCAGGTCTATGTATGTTGGATAAATTAGATGAGGATTTGTTTTATTATTTATCAAGATAGATAGATAGATAAATATACCTTTTAGACTCTTTTTTCACAGTAGTGGAAGTTGTTGTCGAATTACTTTTTCTTTTAATGTCGGGATGCGAGTCCTTCCTCTTGTTGTTACTGTTAATGGTGTTAATGGTGTTGCTGCTGCTTGTGGTGTTTCGTTTCAACAATTTTTTTGACTTGTGGTCCATTAAGGGGTGGGAAGGGTGGAAAGTGGAAAGTGGGTTGACTTTTTGTTTCCCTTTTTGAGAGTTTTATACACTTTTCTGACGTAGAACCTTTTTATAAAGTTATTTTTTTCCTCTGTATTCAAGTGTGTGTGCTTTATATAGAGAAAAAGAAAAAAAAAAAGGAGAGAGAAAAGATATAAAAACGTTGTTTTGTTGCGTGTTTTTTTTTCCTTGTGTTTATGAATTTAAATGAACTTTTTTTTCTTGCTTTTTGTTTAAATTAGAGTTGAAAGATTGAAACGAGAAGCAGTGAAAACGAGGTAATGAGTGTATGTGTAAAAGAGGGAGAAAAGAGAGAAAGAAAGCAAGTGTTGATAATGAACTGCGAAAAAGGGACTGTTTGTTGTAGCCAACTTCAAATCCAGAATATGTGCGTGTAAGTATACGTTGAGTGCGGATAATGAAATGTTTATGCGATTGATCAGAGAGCAGCTTAGTGAATTACACATACGTATATCACTTTATTCATGATAAACTAGGCTGTAGTATTTACAAGGTAAATTACTGTATCTATTATAAGCGTTTTATCACTCTTTGATATGTACTTTTGTCTTTCATCTTCATTCCAGCGTCGTAGTACATATTCACCAGCCAGCATTACGCACTACTTTTTACTTTCGTAAATTCCATCTCCGCCTGATAAATTCAATAAATTTCTTGAATTTAAATGAACTTTTTTTTCTTGCTTTTTGTTTAAATTAGAGTTGAAAGATTGAAACGAGAAGCAGTGAAAACGAGGTAATGAGTGTATGTGTAAAAGAGGGAGAAAAGAGAGAAAGAAAGCAAGTGTTGATAATGAACTGCGAAAAAGGGACTGTTTGTTGTAGCCAACTTCAAATCCAGAATATGTGCGTGTAAGTATACGTTGAGTGCGGATAATGAAATGTTTATGCGATTGATCAGAGAGCAGCTTAGTGAATTACACATACGTATATCACTTTATTCATGATAAACTAGGCTGTAGTATTTACAAGGTAAATTACTGTATCTATTATAAGCGTTTTATCACTCTTTGATATGTACTTTTGTCTTTCATCTTCATTCCAGCGTCGTAGTACATATTCACCAGCCAGCATTACGCACTACTTTTTACTTTCGTAAATTCCATCTCCGCCTGATAAATTCAATAAATTTCTTTTTGATTCTTTCTCTTTTTTATATATCACTCTCTCTCTTTCTCTCTTTCCACTCTGATTAACGAAAAAAGAAGTATTGTAATAATGTCAGATTCTGACGTTGATAAAAGTCCTGTTTCTAGTAAAAGAGCCAGAGAAGCCAGTTTCGGGGAAGAAGAAGAAGGTGAACAACTTTCTCCCCAAGTCAATAACACCAGCAAAGTTGATCCCAAAGATCAACCTGGTGTCATTTCACAATTGCAGGAACAGCATGTGAAGGAAGGTGAAACTTGGTATCTTTTATCCAGAGTGTGGTATACGCGCTGGAAACAATACTGTGCTCGTTTATCAAGTCCACAACCTGGTGCACGCACCATTGGGGAACAAACTAATCCAGGTCCAATCAACAATACTTTTATTGTTGATGAACACTATCAATTAGCGGAAGATTTAGTAGTGGAAGAATCAGAACAAAATTGTGTTTATGCTGTTCCTCTTCCTGCTTGGAACCTATTGGTAGAATGGTAAGTCCTTATTTTTTTATTTTTTATTAGATACTAAACCCCCTCTCTTCTTTTCAAAAGGTATGGACTTCACCCTGATTCAACAGAACCTATTGAAAGAAACATCATCAATACCAACGATAATGGATTCATACTTGAATTATATCCACCCAAATTCCGTTTATATGTGATAGAACCCACGGAATCAGTGTATAACACCAAGGTCAATCATACACCTGTCATCACTTTATCACGAAATAACACCTTTAAAGAATTCACTACTGCCGTCAAAGACGCTCTCGACTTTTTACCCGACGTTGACATTCAGACTTGGATTTTAAAGGATCCTCTCACGGATACCACACAACACACGATTCCAGCCAGCATGTTATCCAACAGTACATTGTTGACGTCAGAGGACGAAGAGGCTACACTTGGGCTTGTTGGAGGGGAATATAACATTGCAGTAGAGGAAAAGGAATGGGGCAAGTTCCCTTCGGATGCTTTAAGACAAGGTGATTCTTCTTCTTCCGTATCTTCCACTTCAAGTGTATTTGCTAATGGTTTCAATAAACTTTCTACTTCTTCCGTCACTCCTCCTCCTCCTTCTGCTATTGTCGCCTCTCCTCCCACTCCTCGATACACACGCGGTGTTTGTGGTTTACAAAACTTGGGTAATACCTGTTTCATGAATTCCGCACTTCAATGTCTTAGCAACACACCTCAACTGACGAAATACTTTTTGGGTAAAAAATCTGAATATTTTAAAATTTTCATATTCAATCTATTGACTTATTTTTTTAAAAAAAGCTGATCTCTATAAAACCGATTTAAATCCTGATAATCCATTGGGTATGAAGGGTCAAGTCGCTGAAGCCTATGGTGATTTGATCTCCAAGTTGTGGAGTGGACTTTCTGCCAGTATTGCACCTCGCGACTTTAAATACACCATTGGTCGATTCAATTCATCTTTTAGTGGATATCAACAACACGACACCCAAGAATTACTTGCATTTTTATTGGATGGTTTGCATGAGGATCTGAATCGTATCATCAAGAAACCCTACATCGAGTTGCCTGATTTTGATGGTATGAAGGACAAAGAAATTGCTACGCGTAGCTGGGATTATCATCGTGCGAGAAATGATTCCGTGATCGTGGACTTGTTTCAAGGACAGTTCAAGAGTCGATTGATCTGTAACGAGTGTAAAAATGTCTCTGTCACCTTTGATCCTTTCATGTATCTCTCTTTGCCTTTACCCATCAAGAAACAAAGCAAGACACCCATTGTGTATGTTCCCTACGATCCCTCTGAACGTATGCAACGTGTGGTGGTCACTTTAAGCAAGGAAGCCAGTATCGCTCATCTTCAAAAGGAAGTCGCTAAAATGATGTCTGTAGAAGACCCCAACTCGGTAAGTATTATTTTATTCATTATTCTGCAAAATGGTGTATACTCACCCCTATGAAATCAACAGCTTTTGGTGGTGGAAATATTCAGTCATAAGGTATACAAGGTGTTCCCTCAATACGAACCTGTAGCCACCATTGGCAGCTCTGATATCATTTACGTCTACCAATTACCTGGTCCTGTACCCCCACTTCCCAAAAAGAAGGCCAAGTATTCTTACAGTCGTTATAGCAGCTTGAATGATGAGGAGGACGAGGAAAAGGCACCCGTGGACGAAAACCAATTGATTGTCTTCCCTGTGTACTGTGCTACTGTCAGTAAGAGTGACTCTACTTATATCAGTGAACGTATCAATCAATTTGGTGAACCCATTATCCTTGCTGTGCCTTACAAGGATGCAAATAAGCCTGAACTCTTGTACCATCTCGTATCTCAACACGTTGAACGTTACACTCAATTCAAGTTGTTTGAAGAAGTCAGTGACCAACAACAACCTATCCTTCATGAAATTGAAGACGACAAAGAAATGGAATCGGATGAGCAGCAGCAACAACAAGAAGAAGAAGACGAGGACCAACCTCCTCAATATGAAGCTATCATGGCTGAACAATCTGAAGAACAAGTTGCTGATGAAGAAAAGGATGTCGAGGAGGAGGAAGAAGGAGACGATGACGACGATATGGACATTGATCCTCCTGCTGCCCCCGCTAAACCTATTCACACGGCTGCTGCTGTCACTGCGGCGGGTGGTAAGCGAGTGGAGCCCATGAACGACTTGTTTGCCATGAAAGTCTTTTCGAGTCCTCGTTACAGCAGAGGCCCCGATGAATTAATACCCAGTGTGCAAAGTTGGAATAACCTCGTTGACTTGCGTGAACGTGCTGAAGCCGAACAAAAGCAACGTGAAGAATATATCAAGCAACAAGAACATCAAGATGATTCTGAGGAGGAGGAAGAAGAAGATAATGATGAAATGGAAGACTCCATTGTACTTCCTGCCAAGATGGAAGAAGAAGAGGAAGAAGAAGAGGAGGTGGAGAATGCTGCTGCTTTATTTGCCACAAACACAACTACCACTTCGATTGACCTCAACAATAAGGAAGAAGAAGAGGACGATGATGTGGATTCCGTCAAGAACAACTCTTATCAACCCTCTGATGATAATGAAGAAGCAGAGGATAATGATAGCGATGCCAACTTTTCTGCCACCATTGCCGCTCCTCCTCCTCCTGCTGCACCTGCTGCTGTACCACCTGTTGTCAACAAGAAGGCACCTAAACTTCCCAAGCGCAAGGTCACTTGTCCTCCCAGTACCATCATTCGTCAAGGCGAAGGTATTTTGTTAGCATGGTCTCCCAAGAAGGCACAGCAACTCTTTGGTGCTGCTCGTCCTCATGCCAACGATAGTGGTGTGTGTACAGATGCCTGGGACGAAATTGAAGACTTGGGTGATCCTAACTTGGACACCACACAAAACCAACAAAAGAAGCAAATTACATTGTCTGACTGTATGGATGAATTCACCAAGGAAGAAGAGCTCAGTGAAGAGGATCTTTGGTACTGTCCCAAGTGTAAGCAACATCAACGTGCTACCAAGAAGTTTGATCTATGGCGTATGCCTGAAATCATGGTGGTTCACTTGAAGCGTTTCAGTCACTCTCGTACCTGGAGAGATAAAATTGATGCGCTCATTGATTTCCCTGCCACCGAGTTGGATTTAACGGATCGCGTGTTGAGTATTGAAGATCACACTGCTGTCAAGGAAGAAGATCGCTTGATTTATGATTTGTACGGTGTTGATAACCACTATGGTGGTTTAGGTGGAGGACATTGTAAGTTGAATTGGGTTTTAGAGAAGAATTGACTTGGTTGCTCATACGTTATTTAGATACTTCTTTTGCTCAGAACTTTGAGGACAAGCAATGGTACAACTTTGATGACTCGCACGTCACCAAGGTGGATGTTTCCGATGTGAAGGTAAGTGATTAGACAAGATTTTTTACTCTACTATGCAACCTACTTATAACAACATGTATGATAGACAACTGCCGCATATCTCTTGTTTTATAAGCGTAGAAGACCATTAAACGATGATCCCACCCAAACAGTAGAAGAAATCATCAAAAAAGCCCAAGAAAAGCAGCAGGCTGCTGAAGAAGAAGAAGATAAAATTGTAGAACAACAACAGGTACCATTAAATAATTACTCTTCATCAGACAACGAGGAAGATGAGGACGATAATAATCCACATAAAGTGATGGGAGAAGATGAACCCATTATAGAATTCGTACAACCTCAAGCAGACGACGACGACGACCCACTTTAAACACCATCATAAATAAAACACGTTTTTTCTTTTTTGATTTGCCTCCTTTCTCAACATTATTTAAATTTTATTTGAAAATGATGGACATAAGTGTGTATTTTTTTACAGGAAAAAAGAAAAAGAAATTTAAGCGGTTTGCTTCTTGGCGGAACCGAGTTGGAAACGACGCTATTAAAAAAAAAACGAAATGTCAATCCACCTATCCCTTACACATACACATATAGAATACTTACTTGGTTCTTCAACTTGGACAACTTGAAACGATCAAAGTCAGACAAGTTAGCACGGACCTTACGTTGTTCGAGCTTCTTGGCCCAAGCAGTCTTGTTCCAGGCAGCAACGGTCTCGTTCTTTTCAAGAGCCTTGATAAGAGCAGATTGACCAATGTTACGGGGAAGGTTCTTGAGGACAAGAGGAGTCAAGACCATACGGCGGTAAGAGAAAGCTTGACGAGAGACACCAGTGGTGGGACCATCGATGAGAGCACGGTTGTGATCAAGAATGTCGACAATAACAGCCAACTTACCGGCATCAGCACCGTAGTTAATGAGGACAACACGACCAACTTCGACTTGACGCTTGAAAGTACCTTGCTATTATGGAAAAAAGATTAATTAGTTGTCTGTAATTACAAGTTACACACAGCTTCAATGAAAATCAAAGCACACATGAAAAGAAATCAAAAGAGTTATTGCAATGGTAGTGTGTCATCCCGTTTGTGTGTGTTGTCAAGAAAAGGTGGGTAGTAGTACTCGAACTGTTGTTGTCGCTTTGCTCGTTTTGCAGACCATGGGGCCACTTCTTTATAAACAGAGGCCTGTCAATCTTCAAGTAAAGAATATCATCCATAATCCAATATCCACCCATCAATCTATCCATCTAATCCAATCCATCTCTCTTTCTTTTCGTTTTCTAGTATGTAACTTTGTTTCGTTGAAATGCGTGTGTGTTTGCGTGTATACATACCATCGTGGTTGATATTCTGGATGGTCTAGAGAAAGAGAAGGTATGCTTATGGTAGCACTTGTGGAATTCAATTTACACTACACCTTCCTCTGCCCACCCAATCCTTTCCCAAAAATGAAAAATTGGGAGTCCGGTCCGGACATGATTTTTTTTTTTAGCAAGTGCCCTTTATGCAGCAGCAGTAGTAGGGCTGAGGGGTGAGCAGCAACTACTTACTTTTCTCTTTCTCCATAACTCCTACAAGAATGAAACTCTTGAGTGTCGTCATAGTGCTAAGTACAAGTCTAGTGTGCTTTGGTAACGTTTTTGACTCGCATAAAATTGTGGCTGAATATAGAACCCTCTAACTTATTTATATATCATCCTTCCACACACACACACTTACTGCAGCCAAGCAATATCCCGGTATATTATAGTTACATAGAACCAAACAGAAGAAACAAGGCTTATACTTTTTTTCACATTTCAATAGTCGTACTATGGCATGGCATGGGCGATGATTGCTGTAATCCCGATTCCATGGGAAGAGTCAAGAACTTGATTGAGTCTCGTTTAGAACAAGGAACGTTTGTGTACAGTATTCAAGTCGGTAAAAATATCGACAGTGATCATAAAGCTGGCTTTTTCGGTAAAATTGATGAGCAAGTCGATCAAGTCTGTGACGAATTATCGAAAATCCCTCAATTGGCTGAAGGCTTTCATGCCATAGGATTTTCTCAAGTAAAGTTTTGAGTCTGGAGTTTACTATCTATGGTGATTAACCTATTTTTATATATTTCATATTACACCAAAAAAGGGTGGATTGTTTTTAAGGTAACAAGCATCGTACACTCTTTGGAAGATCACGTTTTTTTTTTTTTTTAATGGAAATCTAAACCTTATTTACGTGTGTAGAGCTTATGTTGAAAGATGTAATAAACCAGCCGTACATCGTTTAATTACGTTTGGGTCGCCGCATGGAGGTACATATGGAAAGATGGCTCAATGCACACCCGTACAAGCTAAAAAATGAATACTCCTTATGTAGGTGTATCGGATATTCCCAACTGTACAAACCCAAGAGATTTTACCTGTAAATTGATGCGCTCCATGGTGCGCAGTGGAGTGTATACGGACTATATCCAAAACCGTACAATTGGCTGAAGGCTTTCATGCCATAGGATTTTCTCAAGTAAAGTTTTGAGTCTGGAGTTTACTATCTATGGTGATTAACCTATTTTTATATATTTCATATTACACCAAAAAAGGGTGGATTGTTTTTAAGGTAACAAGCATCGTACACTCTTTGGAAGATCACGTTTTTTTTTTTTTTTAATGGAAATCTAAACCTTATTTACGTGTGTAGAGCTTATGTTGAAAGATGTAATAAACCAGCCGTACATCGTTTAATTACGTTTGGGTCGCCGCATGGAGGTACATATGGAAAGATGGCTCAATGCACACCCGTACAAGCTAAAAAATGAATACTCCTTATGTAGGTGTATCGGATATTCCCAACTGTACAAACCCAAGAGATTTTACCTGTAAATTGATGCGCTCCATGGTGCGCAGTGGAGTGTATACGGACTATATCCAAAACCGTATTGTACAAGCCCAGTACTACCGAGATCCGAATAATGAAAAAGGTAATAAATCAAAGCCCTACCATTTATTTTGTATATGCATTGGACTTACTTCTAAAAATAAAAATAGTTTACTTGGAAAAGAATCGATTTTTACCAGATCTAAACAATGAGAAATCGCACAGTCGAAATCAAACGTACAAGGAAAATATCTCGTCATTGGACAAATTAGTATTGATTCGTTTTAGTGAAGACGTCATGATTAAACCTGGTTATACTGCAGTATGTAGAGGGCAAAGAATGGCTCGAGTATGTCGTTGGTATTGAACACGTCTAATATTTTATTTTTTTTAATTTTAGTGGTTTTGGGTTGACGATGGGGATCATGAGCTCGTGCCTTTGCAAGATAGACCCTTCTACAAAGATGATTGGCTTGGATTAAAGTCTTTGGATGATAATGGACGTCTAGAATTTTTGGTGTGTTCAGGGCAGCATGTAAGGGGATTTTAAGAAAAAAAAGAGAGAGAGTAAAATATTACCTACTAATTATTATACACAAATTGACGACACAAATTCTCCTTGAAAATTCAACTACTACTTTACTATCTATAGATGCAAATAAGTGATGAGTATTTAAATGAAATCGTCGAAACGTATTTAGTTGATCAACCAGCTCAAAAAGAAAAGAAGAATGAAATGTTGTTACGAATGATCAAGCAGCAAATCTAATCAGTAATAAACAAAGAATTTCCCAATTTTGACATGATGATGATATTTTTTTGAGGGAATAAACATATATAAAGGACCTGCAAAAATTTAATTTCTTCATCTTTTTCTTTTTTTCCCTTCATCTTTTTTTGTAAAATTAAAAAATTATAAATTATAAGAATAATAATGAAAGCTTTCTATATCTTTTTATTCTTATTTAATATCATCTATGCATTGCCTATATTCCCATCCAGTAGTTCTTCATCGCTCGCCATCATTTCATCCAGCATCATTTCATCCACATTTAAAATAAAAAGTAGTACTTGTAAAAACGGCTTTGCATATTTGTTACATATCACAAATTGACGACACAAATTCTCCTTGAAAATTCAACTACTACTTTACTATCTATAGATGCAAATAAGTGATGAGTATTTAAATGAAATCGTCGAAACGTATTTAGTTGATCAACCAGCTCAAAAAGAAAAGAAGAATGAAATGTTGTTACGAATGATCAAGCAGCAAATCTAATCAGTAATAAACAAAGAATTTCCCAATTTTGACATGATGATGATATTTTTTTGAGGGAATAAACATATATAAAGGACCTGCAAAAATTTAATTTCTTCATCTTTTTCTTTTTTTTCCCTTCATCTTTTTTTGTAAAATTAAAAAATTATAAATTATAAGAATAATAATGAAAGCTTTCTATATCTTTTTATTCTTATTTAATATCATCTATGCATTGCCTATATTCCCATCCAGTAGTTCTTCATCGCTCGCCATCATTTCATCCAGCATCATTTCATCCACATTTAAAGAGCAGCCAAAAGAACTCGATAACATCAACATCTATGAACAGCAGGAGAGGATGATAGAAGAGGAGTTAATAGAGGACGAGGAGGAAGTAGATTATACCCCCATCATAGAGGATGCGATAGAAGAGCAGCTGCAGCAGCAGCAGCAACAGCAACAGCAAGCAGACGATGGCAGTGATAGTAGTAGCTGTCCAACAACAGAGTACAGCATCCCAGTGGAAAGATTTGCTCAACTTGTGTCTACGCATTGGCAATTCGATCACTTGGATGCCATTCGCTCTGGCGCCTATAAAGTGATTTCAAAACAATTCCAAGAGCATATCCAAATTCACATTGAACCTATCAGTGAGAAAGGACAGATCAATGAGCCATCCTCTCGACAACAACAACAACAAAGATCTCGACAAAGATCTTTTAGCAATGCGCTTAGCAACACGTGGGATATGATGATGGACTTGGAGATACTCCATGCTCAAATCTTTGGAGCTCTTCAGGCACACACTGAAGGTAGCCTGCATATTGCATGGGATCGACTGTCAGATAAGTTAGGGCAACCTGCATTTGAACAATTTATTCGTACCGTTGCGCTCCAACACTGCACATTGGATCCACAACAAGGGTCGCTCAGCTCCACTTGCTTGAGAGACAAGGCAACTACAATCTCAAAGGAACTGGACGAATACATTAATCTTAACTTAAATGGGGTATTCATTGCCCTTGAAAAAGAAATCTTGCCAAATTTATTAGCCAACACAAGCCAAGACCTGAAAGGTGTTCTTGATTACTTTAACCGCTTATTCTTGCTCAAAGACAATCAACACCTTATCCTTCAAGTCTCTCCATGGTCCGAAGAGGATTCCGATTTGCAACAACAGTTACAACCTTTATTATATACTTCTGTAGACGAACATTTACAAGATTTCTTTGAAAATTATTCTTGTTTCTCTAGGGCTTAGCGACACTAGCCACACACACATTTTTTTTTAGATTTTTTTTTTATTTTATTTTTTTGTGTACCTCACGTCAAACGCCTTTGTATATCCCACACACATACACACTTACATACCATGCCCAGCCTAGTGTACATGTGCTCATTGATATATAGAATATAATAATAAAAATAACAGTTGTGTACTACTTTTGCTTTGTATTGTTTTTCATTCTATCAACTCACATGCATTTCAATAATAATGCAATGGCCCCCTCTAAATATTTTGACTAAATGATCTCCTTAATACTCTATCACCACTTCTCATCCCTACCTGGTTTTCTTTTGAGTCTAATCACCATTCTCCTATATGTAAAACAGGAATTATCGTCCATAAAAATTAAGGTTCGATATTGATGTAATAATAAGGTCAGATTGTGTTACGATACAAATAATAAACAAGAGACGTAAATAGAAATTCTACTGTATTTGTTGACAAGAGGTATTAGGTAAAAAATAAATATTTACACACACATACATTGTTTCCCTTTCGCTGCTGCTACTGCTGCTGCTGCTGCAAAACCCCCTCCTCTGCCACCGATCTCTTCCCCTTCCTCCCTCCAACATCCCCTCGCCGCCCTTCTCCTCCATTCCCCTCAAAATACTGATAGGAAAATGTACATGCATAGCCCACTTGTTGAAATATGCTGCCTATCCCAAAAAAAATAAAAATCTAGGCTCTATCCAATGTATTTAGCCACTCTGTGTTGTTTCAAAATTTGATATGTGAGCTAAATTGTAAAGTATGTGCATGAACGCATTTTCAGTACATTATTATTAATACATTTCACTTTGTCATCCTTGTATTCTGACGACGGTCGGGTCCATCGGTGGGGGTATATGTACCATCCATCCATACACATTGTAAGCGTGTACTAAATGATTGGATGAGAGTGCTTCAAAACTGATGTTCCTTTAGACGTTACATAAAAAAACGCGTTATCAACGGAGCATGTGATGTCGTTGTTGAATGATGAATTTATTTTTAAGAACAATGTACAAAAGAGTATTGTTATTGTTATTTGTTGCTAATAATAAGAAGTCCTTAAAGTCCGTACATATTACTTGCAAAAAAAAAAAAGCCAATGCTACGCCATTTGACCACCATGGTCAAAGCCGTCGTTGGATCATGTACCTTGTTTATCCTTCGGCTAAAAAAAAAATAAAAAGTAGTACTTGTAAAAACGGCTTTGCATATTTGTTACATATATAGCACTGAGTGATAAGTGATTATGCAGTGTGTAGGATAAACTCTACTACACACATCCGTGTCGTGCCATACACAAATGGAGCATGACATGCCGAGACGACGATCATTCGGGTCGCTTATGCGCGGCATTATCAGTATTTGTTGATGTTGTTGTTGTTATTATTTTCATGTATCCTATCTTGATAATTTATGCTTTTTTCTTGGTGACACTATCAGTGATTTTTACGATGTTGCACATTGCATAAAAAGAAAAATTTATCCTCACCAAGCCTCACGCACAGAGAGAGACTCTTGTAATTTTAGTAGTAGAAAGAAAAGATATGTCTAATCTATAAGGAGAGGCGATTGTACTAGGAGGATTCCTCTCATCTCCAAGGGCGAAATACTAGCCTCATGCATTATCATTGTCTGTACTTATCAATGGCAAAGTAGGAGGCAGCACTGTTAAAATAGTCATTGCTTCCAAGCCAGAATTATGGCTGAATGATAATTATTTAAATGAGGTCGTTGCTTACCGTATGTTCATAGAATAAGTAAGATGTAATACATTCTTTGATATTACAAATGGTATATACTGGAAACCCAATAAAGAATGATCTACAAGCTTGCAACAGTTAGTATTGATAAAATAGATAACAGTTGTTTACTTTTTATTGATCGTTAATAGATTTGTTGGAATAATTGGCAAGTAAACAATCTCAACGAGTGATAAGCTTTGTTGTACATTTTATGATATGATTTTAACGCAATACGACCATTTGAGTAAAGGCCACGTACACATCAAATATGCATTAGTGGTGTGGTAGTGCGATTCAATTTTTTTGCAGGTGGTATAAACGATATAAAGAGATTCCAGAGAACTATGTCTAATTCGGAACCTCCGCACGGTCCCCATATATGAGTTGGTCAATGGAAAACTTCTTAGTAAACGCCATCTAGTAGTTTATTAGCTTTATTCACCTTCCTTTACGTCAATTAGTATGATGAAACTGGTTGTGAAAGGTACAAGAGTAGAGCACTATTATTTATTGATTATTGAATTCTCTATCTCAAAAACGAATACATCCTTCTTAGCCCAAGTTTAAAAAACAGCTTGTGCTGTCAAGAATAGACAACGTAAACTTTCATACGAACACAGTCTTCCTGTTATCGATATTAAATGTTGCAACGCACTAAATGATGATGCACATATTAAACACAAGACCACATTTATATATTTCAAGCAATAAATTCAATCGTCAAATATTTTATTAAATTTAGTTCATGGATTGAACCAAGTTGTTGATGAAGTGTTCACGGTTACCGGTATCACCACCTTCAATGTAGTTAAGGAACTTACGTTCTCTCCACATGTTGTTGGGGTTGGAGAGCTTGAAGGGCCACAAGAAGTTGGAGGCTTCCTTGAAGTGGGGACCGACGGTAGCAATCTCGTGGATAAGATCTTCAACACAGATGATGTTGAACTTACCGAGAGCCTTTTCAATGACAGCGTTGTCAGAGATGGGGATACGTTGCTTGTTGACCTTGGCATATCCACGCTTGTAGATCAATTCACGAATGGTCTTCAAGTTGGGATAACCGAAGGTGACATAAGGTTGAACCAATTGGAGCATTTCAGAGGTAGCCTTGTTAAGACGAACGAAGACACCGTTGTTGATTTGCAAAAGACGGAGCAATTGGAGAACCTTACGGGGCTTGGGGGCAATGTTGTTGATATTCACGGTTACCGGTATCACCACCTTCAATGTAGTTAAGGAACTTACGTTCTCTCCACATGTTGTTGGGGTTGGAGAGCTTGAAGGGCCACAAGAAGTTGGAGGCTTCCTTGAAGTGGGGACCGACGGTAGCAATCTCGTGGATAAGATCTTCAACACAGATGTGTTGAACTTACCGAGAGCCTTTTTCAATGACAGCGTTGTCAGAGATGGGGATACGTTGCTTGTTGACCTTGGCATATCCACGCTTGTAGATCAATTCACGAATGGTCTTCAAGTTGGGATAACCGAAGGTGACATAAGGTTGAACCAATTGGAGCATTTCAGAGGTAGCCTTGTTAAGACGAACGAAGACACCGTTGTTGATTTGCAAAAGACGGAGCAATTGGAGAACCTTACGGGGCTTGGGGGCAATGTTGTTGATACCACGGATACGGACAACAAAGACGAGCTTCTCTTGAGCGGGAACATAGTAGTTACCTTGAGCCTTGGCTTGACGACGGAGACGGATCTCGTTACGGGCAGCAGCCTTGTACTCGGCATCGTACTTGGCAGCACGCTTGAAGAGTTCACGACGCTTGGTGAGCTTAGCCTATGAATAATAATCCATCAATATACACGCCTACCGCACGTTTGCATATTTTCCATTTACCTTGCGGAGCTCGGCCTTCTTGGCAACAGCAGCTTCGGCAGCCTTGGCACAAGACTTTTTCTTCTTCAAGAGAGTTTCGGGAACGAGGACGTCGTTGGCGGTAGGGACGTTGCTACAATGAGGGAATGAAAGGGTTAAACACAAGACCTTCTAATGTAACCTTAATGTTCCACTCTAAATTAAACCACACACTCGCACACTGACTTAAATCAACTCCATTGCAAAACGAACTTACTAAGCAACCATGTTAATTATACCGTTAAAAGAGAAGGAATCAACATTATAAAAAATTACTACTTTTTTCATGAGGAAAAAAAATCGGTGGCTTAGCAATGATTTATTACAACTAAGATGATAATAATGAAGAGGCTATGATACTTGGCTTCCTTTGCACCCAATGGCGGTCATTTAGGGAATGGTTTCTTCTTTTGATATGCGGTGTGGCCTCGTCTTTTTCCTTTTTGTTACTGTCTTTGTTACGAAATAAGAAATTAGGTATGGTGGCAGAGCGTTTTTTCTTCGGTAGCACTGGTGCTGCTGCTGCTGCAGTGGCAAGTTCTTCATCAGATGAGCTGTAAGATGAGGAAGAGTCAGATATTAAAGGAGGGGGCAATTGTTCAAAATCTTCTTCTATGTAGACTGTAGTGTTGTTTTTAAAATCATGCAGTGTTCCTTCCATGGCGTTGACCATATCCTGCAATTCGCTGTATTAGTTATAATTGTATTGGAATGATGAAATCATTGTAACTCACATTTATACTTTGAATAAGCTCATCAGAGTTTTGTTTACCAGTAGACACATTTTCAAGAGCAGCTATGTTTGCAACCTATTGTTTGTTTAGCATTTGCTTTTGACACATTCATGTGAATTAGGGTTTACCTCTGCATTGTTACACAATTGGCTTGTTATGCTTGTTGTGTGTGGAAGGATTGAATTTGGTAGTTGTTGTTGTTGTTGTTGAATTCCTTGTTGTTGTCGCAGTAATTGATTCTCGTGCTCTAATTGTAAAATGATATCAAGATTATCGTTTGTCTGCTCTACTTGAACTTTTGTGATGGCCTCAATTTCAGCATTATGTTGTTTTATTAAAAATTGTTCGCGATCTTTAAAATTCATATCAATTTAGTTTTCAATGAATGAAAATTTACTTTAATTCATGGCAAATATACCTTCAAGTCTTTGCAGTGTTTCTTTGTAGGCGTTTTCGTATTCAATTGCTTTCTTTTTCCACTCCATGACTATTGTTTTTAGATTCTGTATTGTTGACTAAGAAGAAAACATTAGCAAGAGGGTCTAATGTGTGCTTAAGCTCGTTACACTACAACATACATCTTTTTGCTCTATAGCTTTTTGACAATTTGAAAGATCATTGTACCATCTTCTTTCTCTATCTGATAGGACATCATCATTTGTATCAAGAAGCAATGATTGAATGGTATCAGAGATATTTGTGTATTTTGTGCTTGTAGGTGTAGGAGGCAAGGCTCTCTTTTGTGATTTAGTGCTCATTATAGTATTGAAAGCTGTATTTAAAGAAAAGTGAAAGAAGAAGTAAGGATTAAAGACGCCACTCTATTTTTATTCTTATATTGTTCTTTCCCCCTTGGATTCATAAAGCTTTGTTTTGGGTCATTTGTTGTTTTTGCATGTAAATTCCCTATTTTGGGCATGACAAAGAAAAACATTTGCTACAAGCTTGCTTTGCAGACATTAGTAGGGGCATTTATTCACCTGAAAACGAGTGTATACATACAAATCCTTTGCTCACTTTATTCTTAAGTTTTTATTACCTTTGAACGGTGAGTAACATTGTATACCGTTGAAACCTGTCAAAAACAAAGAAATACCTTTTATGGTAAAAAAAACAATTTTCATTTGGTAATGACGTGATGAGATATCTACATGCGTAATGACTAAATCTATCTCCATGCGTGTGTTTTACGTATAAACGCAGTCTTTCTCATTTTATGTGTTTTCAGACGTAACATTGTTGATTCTGTAGTTCTAATAATAAGCGTTCTCCATCAGCACTTTAGTAATTCTGGTACGTCAGTGCATGCATAAAAGTTTGATATGGTTCTAACTTATGCATTCTTGATTAATTACAAAATCGAGAGCCTCGTAAAAGTAATTGCTCATACGTCTCTACTGAATTCTAGACAAGCTGACAACACAACATAACTTCTATCTTTTTTAACGGAATAACACTCTCTCTTTAATGTTATTTTCTTTTTCGAATTTCCAGTACATACAAAACAAATCGATAAGTTTAGGGCGTTGGAAGATAGTTCCAGCAACAGATATTTTAAATAAGTATGTGTATAAATGAATCGTTTATTTGAAATAAAATTAGATATGTATAAAAATGCATTTGAGTGTAAGTGTGTTCTTGTTTTGTCTACTGAGATATATCGAGAATAAATAATTAAAAGGTAATTTACTCTCTGGAGATATCACGACCCCAGAAAGTCTTCTTAGTCCAATCAGTGATGACTAACCACTTGTTACGAGCAGAGAACAAGTTGGAGATATAAGCGGAACGCCAGAAAGCATAGGTAGCAACACCACCTGAAGCCAAGTTACCAGGACCGAAAGGTAAATCAGCAATAGCCTTATCGGAACCAATATAACAAAGGGAACCTTGGTGAGAGTAATGGAAAGGCTTGATATCCTGAGCCTTTTGTAACTTGCGAGTTTTCTTGGCAACTTCCTCGGGGGAAGTGGCAGCTTCCAATTCACTTTCGTAGACTTCGGTAGCGTGTAATTGAGCAAAGACACGGGCCAAGTACTTGCCTTGTTGGGCAGCAACTTGAGCAGTGGGAGCATATTTGGTAGCAGTAGCATCGCCAAGAGCGTAAATATCGTTAGTACCAGCCATTCTGAGCCAGTCGTCAACAGCCAAACCACGACGAATGTTTTGTGTTTCAGGATATTGCTCCATCAACTTTCTAACTAAAGGACGGGTGGTGTTACCGGTGGCCCAGACTAACAAGCCATAAGGCATATCTTCCTTTTCACCGCTGGGTCCTTGAACAACGATACTCTTTTCCTTGACTTCCTTGACCATAGTCTTGGTGTGGAGAGAGATTTGTTGGTCCTTGAAAGTAGATTCAGTGTAATCAATCAATTGTCTGGAGAAAGCAGGGAGAACATTGGGCATAGCTTCGATAAGGGTAATCTTAATTTTACCAACAAGCTCTAAAAATGACGGCAGTATGACGAATGATGAGTTTCTAAAATACACCTTAAATTTTAACAAAGTTAATATCTACCTGGGTACCACTTGCTTAAATCTTCGACAAGGAAATCGTGAAGTTCGGCTGCGTATTCGATACCAGTGGGTCCACCACCGACGACCACCATGTGCAACAAACGTTCAATTTCCTCGGCAGATTGACCAGGGAAAGCAGCAGTCTCAATACAATCCATCAACTTTGTACGAATCTTTTGAGCGTCCCAAACTTCCTTGAGGAAACAACCATACTCCTCAACACCCTTAATACCGAAAGTTTGACTTTGAGCACCAACACCAACAACTAAATAATCATAAGGGATGACACTGGAGGCTTTATCGCCCTTGACCTCGGAATTATCTAAGTGAGGAAGTAAAACGCGTTAGATAAGATAATAAATTTTTTTTTCCTGTTTTGAACACCAGCGATAACATACCGACAATAGTAATGAGCTTCTTTTGAGCATCGATCTCTGTACATTCAGCTTCGTATACCTTGACCTCATGTTTCTTGTGACGAGTAATGAAACGAATGGGTTCAACTAATGAACGAATGTCAAGTGTACCAACAGTAGATGAAGGAAGTAAGGGAGTGAAAAGGAAGTAGTTACGGGGAGAAACAACGACAACGTTGTAAAGTTCGGTATCAACAGACTTCAAGAAAGAGGTACTAGCCCAACCACTACCAAGGATAACAATGGTCTTTTTGCTAGGATCGAAAGGAGTAGGTTCAACCTCGGGGTGAGAGTGGTAGTACATACCTTTTGGTATACAGTTAATACCTTCTCTTTCCTTGTATCAACTCACTCTACCAGTACTTACTGTAAAAAGTAACACCCAAGAAACCTACAACACCGAATTTACCAAAGTTCTTTGCAGCGTTCCATTTTGACCAAGACTTCTTCAATGTGACAGTGCCAGTGTTAGCGGCAGTGGATTGAAGTCTAGTTTGTTGAAGAAGGCTTTGTCTAACAAGAGGACGATAAGCAGCTATTTGAAAGAGAATAAATATAACAGTGCAATCGTTTAGTAATCATTGACGTCTACCTCTTAAAACGCGAGCAGACTGCATTTTGAATATAAATTAAAATAAATAAAAGAGGAAAGACGTGAAATAATAAATTTGAAGGGAAAAAGGAAAAAAGATTAAAAACACGGGAAAACAATGAATGAATGCCACAGGGGGTAGGCAGTGACAACACACAACCTCAGCAAATTGTTTCGGAGAGTAAACATTCTCTGACATAAATTTGACACAATGGAAACTACAGACGAAAATCACTGATAAAAAAATATTGTATTATTTTGACAGCAGGAAAAAATATAAAAAATATGGTAAAATAAATAGTAGTAATATATACGAAAAAAGAGAGCGGATGATAGAAAAAAAATGGTTGTAAAAATGGGGATATATGCTATATAATATAGAGAAAAAAAATGATGGATCTATTTACTTGTTCTTGTAGAATTGAGCTGACTTGGTATCAAATTCAAGTGAATCATCATAAGTGGCAGCAGTAGTATCAGCAGCAGCATCAGCTTCTGTCATAACTTGCATACCATTATGAAGCACACCAACACGGAGTGAAGTCAACAAGTTACGAGCACCATTACTATGGTTGTAGATACCACCGTTGAAAGAGGTAGTCATATCTTTACCAATAGCGGTAGAGAGATACTTAGTTCCACCGGGATGTTCCTTCATGAATTCTCCAACATCATAGAGCACACCTTCGATCAAAATCCATTTCTTGTTGTCGTTCAAAACCAAAGATTGGAATTCGTCCCAGCTGAAAATGGGCAAATCCTTGAGGGGGGTACCGTAAGACAAGGTAGCTTTCTCGGCACGAATACGCTTTTCTTCCATGAAAATACGACCCTTAGTAACTTCATTGGTAGGGAATTGTTTCAATTCATAAGCAAGACCAAACCAAGAGAGAACAATAATAAGCCACTTGGTGGGATCATATTGGCCAAACTTGATAGCGTTACGGTAATCTTGAGGGAATTGATGGTGGAAATTGTGATAACCTTCACCCATGGTACAGATAGCAGTGATCCAACTATCACGGGGAGTATTGACATCGTCGAAAGTAGATTCACCCAAATAGTGAGCCAAACTGTTGACACAGAAAGTAGCGTGGTGGACGAAGCAAAGACGGAGAACACCTGCGTAGAAGTAACCACCCTATCATAAAATTTTTAACTTAGTTTCATGTTTAAGGTAATCGTATAGCGGGATTTGAACTTACTCTAAAATCGCCCCAGCCAAGACCAGCGACTAAAGTGGGGAAAATGAACCCCATACCGAGAGCGAAGTAAGGATAATACTTGTGTTGGAAAGCAACGACAGGATCAGCCTTGAGATCAGCAACATCAGCATAACCGATACGATTCTTGGGACGTTGAACCAACATCCAACCGAAGTGAGAGAAGAAGAAACCACGATGAGCACTATAGGGATCTTTGTCGGTATCAGTCCATCTATCAACAATAAAATAATATTAGTAACTTGCAATAGAACCTGAAATGTTTTGTGATATATACCTGTGATGAGCACGGTGACCTCTTGACCACCAGTAAGCAGAGCCTTCAACAGCACCTGCACCTGCGAAACTCATGATCCAGCGCAAGAGAGTGGTACCACGATAGGCACGGTGAGACCACATACGATGATAACCAGCGGTAATACCAAGACCAGTGATGAAATAGTACACAATAGACCAAATCATTGTCTTTCTGGTTAATTCGGTGGTGAAGACACCGTAAAGTGCAATCAAGGGAGTTGCACAAAGCAAAATGGCTTGAGGCCAATTGACAAATTTGGTCCAGTTTTTCATTGTAACAGGTTGATCAAAGAGAGGAGGCATCTTTGTCTTTGGAAGAGGAGGCTTCATAGCCTCAGTCTTTGTACAATCGGGTGTAGTAGTTAACAAAGTTTGTACTTGTGACATGTTGTATAAATGATATCGATTCTATTCTTCTTTTTTTTCTATGCGATTTAAGAGAGTGGATTTGTATATATTACTACGACTAAAAAAAGGGAAAAGAGAGAGAGAATGATTATCTAACCTGAATTTCGGTTTAGCTTGTGCCTTTATATACTTCGCAAAAAAGTCAAGACATGAATTGTTGGGTGATGGGGGTCATTTTTGGGGTGTAACCATCCAATAGGAGGCTGTGTACAAATGTTTCCCTTTTTTTGTGTTGGAATTAAAGATAGCAATGCTTGACTTTAACTCGTCTAGTTTTTTTCTTAAAAAATTAAATCAAATCGGAAAGGGCTAACTATTTCTTCGGCTAGATCATGGAATATAAAGTATGTGATTTGTAGCTTGACTAAGATGTAATTTTCGTTGCCGTTCGAGGTTTAGCTCGCCTGGACACAAAGTCAGTGATTATAAAACTTTTGAAGAAAAAATAAGCATTTATTCAATATAAACAGCAAGGTATTGTACAACCTGAGGAAAGGTACCCAAAAAGTTGCATTGTCGTAATATGTTGAAAATGGTTCCCCCCCCCTAACTCTATGTTTTACAAAAAAGATTTCGTAAATGTGCGTCGGCCTTCCACCAACATAACACTGTACCCCGCACCCCGCAGTCGCTGAGACACATACAAATGTTACAATAACAGCAGGAAATATATCTGAAACAAAAAATCTAAAACTTATGCAGTAAAAAATAACGATTGTATCATTGTGATGTGAAATATAATTGACCGAGACATTTTTCTGTAAATCATAATAAAATACAACTTGAATTAAAATTAATGCGTCTCTTTTTTATACATTTAACGATCAACCATGACTAATAGAAGAGCATTGACATTTTATTCGATTGCGAGTGTTTTATTTATCTTATTTATCAGTCGCACCGCAGCAATCGTTCGTACTGAGGAAGTGAACGAATGGACAAAGGATAGTCTTGGGACTTACTTCAATAAATACAAGATCTTATACGACAAGAAAGCAGATCACAAGTCGTTGACAGAAATTGCTAGATCATACAAGGATGCAGCACTTTCAAATACAAAATATTTTGGTAGCAATGTAGATGATATTCTTTCTGGATTTACGCACAGTGTACACAAACATGCTGGTCTTGCCCAAAATGACGTTGAGAAGTTTGCAACGGATTTAAAACATCAATTGCGTCAATTAGAATTAAAGGGTCAATTGAATAAAGATCGTATCAAGGCGGTATTAGATAAGGCCCACATTCAAGCTGTACGCCAGAAAATTTTGACCGAGGAAGATTGGAAAAAGGCCTACTCACATTTTGAATCACGCTTTGAACCACCCACTTGGTATCAACGCGTTTTGCGTCTCAAACCTGAAGTTGACGACGGCGCTTCCTCTTTGAATCATTGGGTTCATGTCACCACTTCTCGTATTGGTCATCTCGCTGGATTAACTAAGGAGCAAACATTAACAGTTGGTGATCAATTGCGTAGTAAACTCGCTAATGCTGATTTGTATTCTTTGGGTAACAAAGCTTGGGTCGATGATTTTGTAAAGTCTGTTTCACAAAAGACTGATATCAAGAAGGATCAATTAAACAAGGTCGTTGATTCAATCACAAAGGATATTAACGGATATAAGATATTCGCTCTTGATTATACAGGCCAAGCAAAAGATGAAGTAAAGAACTGGTGCGACAGAGCCAAGACTTATCTGGAAGATCTTTGGGAACATATTTATCATCGCGTCAAGTTTTGGTTCCACCATCTTCAAGTCAAATTGGGTATGAAGAAGCATAAAGCAACCAGAATCTCTCCATCAAAAGTAACTGATTCCATCAAATCTGCTGCTCAGTCTATTCAACATCAGTGGAGTGCTTCGTCTAAATCAATTCACCGATCTAGATCTATCGAATCTGTAAAATCTCGTGCGTCAAGTGCTGCATCCCATGCCACTAGTAAATTAAATGATTTCAGCTTCCAACATGTGAAAAACGGTGATGTCAAGAATTCATTTGCCCATTTCTGGAGAAAGAAGGAGCACGATGCGTATCGCAAGTTAGGTTACACTGAAGCCCACATTGACTGGATTCAAAACTATCTGTTGAAAACCTTTAAGAATCAAAAGTCATCTGTGAAAGGAAGAGCCGATGAAGCTGCCACTGCTATTAAGAATTACTTGAACGGTCTTAAGGTTCAGTCGCCCCATCAAGTCGACGCTAATGTTCACAAATTAAAGCGTCACTTGGAGTCATGGAGAACACTCATCCATGAGTAATGTAAACAATAAAACTCTATTTACTTTTCTGAAATTAAATTTATGTCGCACATCCCCACTTTTCGAGTTTTTATTGCCTGATTTATTTGAATTCGGATTACTGCCATTTCGTAAGATCACTAAGCTCCATTTGGGATTTCTATGTGGTACATATACGTTGATCCGTGCTTATGGAGTTTCTCCCCCCAGACTTTGGAGTAGAATGCCACGTTTCTGCAGTTGTACAAATGCTCTTTTGTTTGTTTTCCTTATCATATTGTGATTCTCTTGTCAATATGTAGTTACGCAGGTTATTTTTCCTTTACGTATTCACGAGACGTAAAACATTACCACTTTCCACTTACTAAACTGATATATTGTGATTTTTAATAATCGTTAAACCTGCCATGAACGACTACTCTTATTTTTTAATTTGTGACTGACTCTTTGAAAACGGATAACGCTCCAAAAAATTTAATTTTAAAAAATCGTACGATATTTAGTTACGATTATAATAATAATACCGATCAGCCAGGCGATTTTTTAATTGCTTTATGCCTTAGGATTCAATGAGAACTTGAAATACTTATGCAATAAGAATGCAGAAAACTATATGCGCGGTCTAGCCACTTTCGATGCCGTTAAGTACCGAACTAGATCTTATCGAGATTGTGCGAACGGTGAAGATCAAGAGAGACATACACGTTTTTAAATGAATATTTCAAAAAGCTCACTTAATGAATGACGGACCAAAGGAACTATTAAGTTGAGGGTGCGAAACTGAAATTTTGTCCTCTTCGAAATTTGCAAATAAACATCACAAGCGAACACTTCTCTGAGCCCATCGGCAAAAGATTTTCACCCGATGCAGACACGTACGTGTTGACGGATTTTATAAAGTATTACATATTTTTCTCATTGTTAAGTTGCGACAAATGATTGTTTTGATTTGGCAAAACAAAATAAAGTTATGTTTGACCTGTCAAAGCTGCATTACGTAAGCGTTAGAATTCTTAAATATTGGGTGATCGAAAACTAGAATTTAGCTATGTAACTCAATTGAGATGTGAAGATAGGAACTCCTCGCCATCAAACAACTTTTACATTCTAAAAAATAACAATATAGCTTGATGTTAGAAAAAAAAAGCATATAAATACCTTTCTCAGAAACGAATAATTAGGCTAAGTGTATCTATCATGCGTGCGACTTTTTTTTTAAAAAAAATCTTTATCGACGAGCTCAATAAATTGACGGCTTCGAAATAAGCCTCCAACATTACGCAGTAAGTAATTCAAAGACGTTCGTACAAGGACAATTGATCATCTCGTACTGGGTGCAATTAATTGTGAAGAACAAATGATATGGCTACAAATTGTACATGACAAGTGGCAAACAGAAGTTTTTTCACATATATAATGACCTCGTTTGTACTTCCACTGGTGGTTCAATGTGGTTTTCGACATCTCAATTGACGCACTTAATATCAATCTTACTTCTATGTAAGAAAGATATTACTGTTTATTGATTTTTGACTTTCGAGGAAATTAATATTGATGAAACTAAATTCAAAGTGGGTTAAATTCTATACGGGTCGATCTGCGAGAAAAGAAAAAAGAAATCGACTATGTGGCCCCTTATCATAAAATCTGCTTTTGTGCTGTTTTTTAATACGACACGCTAGAAGGAATGCTTACCACTCCCACTTTTACCTTTGCTTGTGGAGTATTTTAGCTACCATTTCTGGCCTCCAGAAGAACATCTAGGATCTCTCTGACTACAAATGCATTATTTTTCTATCTCTGCAATGTCTAGCACGCAAAGTGTCCACAAAGTCACAGGATCCTGTCAGTATTATTGCATACATCGTATCCATATCGCTTCGAGGGGTACACGGGGATCTTCTTGTGCATAATGTAGTTACAAGCACAAAATTAGAACACCCTCTTAATACGCATTCTGTAGCTTTACATGATTTCGATAGCATCAATCAAAGATGATGTAGCGCTGATTATTTGCATTTATATAATTGGTTTAAGGCTGTTCGGAAACAGGTGATGAGTATTAGCGATATAAGATAGTGCAAGGGAATTATTGACAAATATACAGCTATATTTATCTGGTCGGCAGTGCTGCAAGAGGTCAGTAGCCCATACATCTCGAAAGATACTTGATTTACCTTTTTTGCATATGGTCCAAAGAGATGTAAAATCAAGCTAAACTCAATCACAGTAATAAACTCTTAATATGTGACTTTTAAGGAAATATGGTTTTCATGTTACGCAATAGTGACATGTCCAAAATTTGATATCTTGACGCGAAAAATAGAGCTTTACTCAGAGAAGTAATCTTATTTACAGTGTGCCTTTTGAGAATATTTAGTACAAAGTAGCATAACAAGCACACATGAAAAAGAAAGGTGGGAAAATACATACATGAAACGCGCATTATTTAATTAAAAAATAAAACAAAAGTATGAAAGTCAAATAATCAGAAATTGAGATGTCTGAGTTAAATAGAGTAGCCTCATTATACTTTACAACCTGAAGAATGGGCCGTACTACGTACTTTTTTTAATAATCATTAATGAGGTATTGCGTCCTTGATCTCAGCTTTTACGGTTTGTTATTTATATTAGCGCTGATAAGAAAGGTCAGAATATCAACGATAATCAACGGATGTATTGTTATGCTAAATATGTAAAATTTCAGAGTACGTCAGGGTCACTATAATCCCTCATTATATCAGCAGTATGCACTATCATGTACCAATATCAACCGAGGTATTATTTATGTTTACTGTGTAAAATACGCAGAAATCACTGTTGGTCATAGATCAACTTTGTCACAATATCATCCAGTCCTGTGTATTTTCTGTAACGAATGTGTCAAGAAACTGAAAAGAGTCGCTTGAAGTTTATAATAAATTCTTTAAAAACTTTAGATTATCTACCCAATAATCTCACAGAAAATAATTAAGCTGTAATCATGGTAAGCACTAATAAAGAAATCGCTGTCTCTTAGAACTCTGAATTGCCCCAGACATGATTATAGGGCCAGAGTACTGTCTCAGAGGGTATGAAATAGTTGTACGAATATTCAATTACCTTTAGTCATTAGAACCTGTAAAAGGAAAAAGCTGTCACGAACTGCATATGAATATAGTTACCATCTCTTCACACACTCCTATTTTTCTTTTTTCTCTTTCAGCACTCCCCACTTTTACAAAACGAAATGGTTCTTACACACGCAGCTGTCGATCACTTTAACCGTTACTTAAACACCACCGTAGGTCGCGAAAAGGCCTGTCGTCTTGTCCAATACTTTGCTCGTTTCTACGCTTTTTACTTGTTCCGTAATGGTGCACCCAAGGAGACTATTCAACGTTGGGTCGACTTGAAGACTCATCTTGGTAACGGTCGTAAGTTCTTCCGTCTTTTAAAGCCTGTGGAATTTGCACAGAATGGTGTCAAGAGCTTGGGTGTCAGAGACGAAGTTTTGCGTTACACCGGTGTCGTCAAGCAAATCGGTATGGCCCTTTATTATCTCACTGAAGTTTTTGTTTTGGTAAGTTTAAAAAGTGAAGTAATGCTACCTTATATTGCCTGGATCTCACCAAGCTATACTTCTGAATAGTCGAACTCTATCAACTTCTACAAGTCTCCTAATATCAAGAAGATTACAGAATTCGGTCAAAAGTGTTGGTTCGTCGCCATTTTTGCCTCCCTGGTGTCTGGCCTTTATAAGTTCAAGCAATTGAGCATTCGTGAGCATATGCTTGAAAAGACTCGCAAGGCTATTGTCAACACTGAAGAAAAGTCTGAAACTCAAATCGCCGAATTGAAGACTCAAGAAAAAGCCTTGGCCAAGTTAGTCGAGAATTTGCATAAATGAGATTACTTTATCTAATACATCTTTTTTAGGGATAAATACACTACAAGATACGCTTTCATTCAAGATGCCGTTGATATCATTATCCCCTCCGCCGGTTTAGGTTACTTGAAGGTTGATGAAGGAATTGTTGGTTTGGCTGGGTAAGTGTGTCATTAAGAGATGGGATTACTGGGCTTTCCGTATTAACTTATATATCTTTGTAGTATCACTACCTCTTTGTTGGCTATGAACACCCAGTGGAACAAGTTGGCTTAATTAAATATATTCTCGTCAATAAAAATAATTATGATAAAAAAAAAGCGAAATAAGAGAAAGTGGGTTCAATAGCTTGATTTAAGATAGAAGCTATATGCTCTCGCGGTAATGGTTGTCTGCCGTTTTTTCTCTTGCACTCATGAAATTAATTTTTGTAACAGGAGTTGAAGCAATATCAGTATAGTGGCTGAAACAACTATTTACTTATTCTCTTTACGAAGTACTTTACCATTTTCACCTTGAAATGGTTGAATCACGCTTAATTCTATCGCGAATCAGAAGGAGTTGGATCAGGTACAATTACACTTGAAGGTTCCGCCCTCAAATTTATAGCAAGGTCTTAGGATGCTCTCTTTGTGAACTATAGTTGAAACCATTTGCAATTGACTGAGTTCTTGCGCCCAACTCCTACTTCCGCATTGCAGCCGCACAGCGCAATCTTGGGGTAGAGTAAAGCAAGATGGCATTACTTCATTACGTTGATGTTATTTGCATTATAGAATAATCCTGGTAACTGCATTACTCTGATAGTGCGAATTTATAACTCTATTATATGTGTTGCGTTTATTAATATAAACGAAAGCAAGCGCTATCAAAAAGAGCTTCCTTTTTGTGGTACTGAGGTATTATGTTTACCTTCCATAGTAGTAGGTTGAGCGATCTTCAGAAAGAGTTCCTTGAAAAATGCTCAAAGTCGCTTCTTTATATTTTCTCCGCTACAAATCACGGCAAAACATTTCTTCCGTCAAACTTTAACAGTGAATAACTTCATAGATAATGATTTAATAAAAACCTTTTAGGTATAGAAAGTAATTCGATTTTTATCACGCATCTTTTGATATAATTTTTATGCTTCTAGCCTCAATTCTAGGGGAAAAATTTTGAATTTTTAACTCTGCTTATGTTTAAGCGCATTTTAAAATCGCAAACGCAAGCTCTTGTAGCTCAGTTGGTTAGAGCGTTGTGCTTATATTGTTAAGATATACCTAAGTCACGCAAAGGTCGCGAGTTCGATCCTCGCCTAGAGCAATTTTTTTGCCTTGAGCGAAGAGTTTAAGGTTAAGGTTTAGACGGAGTCTCTAAGATAAAGGCTTTGGAAGGCCTTTACAACCTGCACGGTCATCTTTTGTCGGGCAGTGGCCGATGATTTGTCAATAACTTTTATTCTAAAATGAGACTTCATTTTGTACTACGTAGAAAACATATAAAATATAACAATTTGTCATTAATAAAACATTATCACTCTTTTCAACTCTAAGTCTTACTTTTGTTCATTATATCTTTTATACTCTCTGAATAACTACATACACTACAGACGCTGACAGATTTTGATTTTGCAGAAGAAAGAAGCCAACGTTGCCTCATTTTTGATTCCGCTAGGTCTAGTTTGTCAAAAAAAAATCTCTGTTTGATGAACCGTATCCCTCTCCCCTCAATTTTTTTGCCAATTGACTGAAAAAAAAGGTACACAACTTGCATCGAAGTGGGTAACTTTTTCAGCATAGAGTTGATCAGAGTTGCACAACGTATTTACCGCTTAAAATTTTATTGTATGTAGTGTTATTTGAGGCTTGCTACAATCACTGTGAATAAATGCGATAAATAAACAGACCGAGAAAGTAATACATCAATACAGTTCCTCGAGTCGTGAGGTGGTGAATAACGGAACAACGACGATATAAAAAAAAGGCGGGCTTTAGGGGCTGTGCTCTAAAAAATGTGATGATCTTAATGTTTTGGGAAATAGAATTATCATGAAAATGTTAAGAAACTGTCATTGATTTATTATTGATTACATCTGGAAATTTGTCGTACTCCTTCTTTTAGACATTGACTGTATATGAAGGGCGATTTCAAGAATATATAATTGCTTTGCTATACACAAAGCTTATTTCTTTTGGTACAGGATTTGTATCCAACATGTATCAAAACTTGCTTTGAATGGTGATTTTCGTTCCACACATAGTCATATACCCTCTCGCTCAAAAATCGCTCTCTATAATCCAGAATGGCCCTCGATTCGATTCGGTCTCATCGACTAAAAATGCAATTTATTGGGTTTAAAATCAAAGATCGCTTTTACTACGCAAATCGAGCTTAAAGAATTTTCTTCATCTCTTTCTCCACTTATACACAATGCCTTCAGATAAAAACAAAAAAAGAAAGAAAAGTCTCGACGATGTGACGGTAACACCCAAGAGACAGCAACAGCAGAGTATTTTGCACTATTGTGTCCAAAAAAGAAGTGACGTGATAATAACTCAGTCCTCTACAACAAGTTGTCCGATCTGCGCGATACCACTAGAAAGTTTGACAGAAATACAAATACAATCTCATGTCAACTCTTGTTTAGATTGCGGTGACACGGAGGATGCCGATACCTGTGAAGGCTCAGCTTTTGGTAACGTTACAGAAATTACAGACCCCGTTGAGACTAACGCAGCAAATACCCCAAAGACAGTTCGAGTTGCATCGAACCTCACACCTTCGGCGAGCAATGGATCAGCATCAATTAACAACAATAATAAGACCTCCTGGGCAAATCTCTTCAGCAAAGCAAGTTATAAAATTCGGGGCATTTGGAGCATGGCAAAGAAAGACATTGCGCCTGGAATGACTGAAAGTGAAATCAGCTGGTTTGGGGAACCGAAATCTAATGATCCCACTGTCAAGAAAAAGAGGAGTTTACCGTATTACAAGCGACTCGCAGGAACAAATATGGTCGTTGATGCGTTCACATTTGGAGAGATTCCTGGTTGCGAAGGATACCTCCTATCTCACTTTCACAGCGATCATTATATGGGACTTAATGCCTCGTGGGTCCATGGTCCTATATATTGTTCAGAAATTACAGCTAGACTTTTAGAGACAAAACTTGGTGTTGCTCCCGATTTCATACACGCGCTACCTATGGAGAAACCATGTCTATTGTCAGGTAAAGACAATCTTACTGTCACACTAATCGATGCCAATCACTGTCCCGGCGCAGTTTTATTCCTTGTGGAACATCAAAATCTTAAATACCTGCATACGGGCGATTTTCGAGCTAATGCCCAAATGTGCTTGAATTTGCAACGATATGGACCTTTAGACATTGTGTATTTAGATACCACTTATTTAAACCCAAAGTATTCTTTTCCTCCACAAGAATCCTGTATAAAAGCTGCCTGTGACTTGGCCAAACGTCATAATAATGTCGCCACAGGAACGATCACAGTTGAAGATCTTTCCGCAACGAACAGTAAAAAAATCAATCATTGGTTTACACAAGACAAGATCATATCCCCATCAGACATTAAAAATGACGACATGAAGAGATTGGTGGTAGTCGTTGGTACATATTCTCTGGGGAAAGAGCGCATATTTATAGGTAACGTGGCTATATAGAGTGCACAAAGTAAACTGTTTGCATTATATATAATTTTCCTTTACTTATTGTTTTTCATTCTTCTATTTTTTTCTAATTTAAAAATAGATGTCGCAAAGAGCTTGAATAGTAAAATCTTTGTAACAGATCAAAAAAGGGCAATGCTAGATAGTTTTCGCGATGAGGAGTTAAATGCATTATTAACTAATCAACCTCGAGACGCTCAAGTGCACGTTGTTCCATTATGGCATGTTTTACCTGAGGTATTTAATTTTTTGTACATTGCAGTAGTATGCATGGGTGTCTATATATATTTAACAATAATTCTGAAATAGCATCTCGAGGCCTATTATAATAGTTTACAACCCTATTTTACCCAAATGATTGCATTTAGACCGACAGGTTGGACCTTTCGTTCATCATCTGTTTCCCAACTACCAAATAGGTCACTTGAGTCCATTATCAGGGCAGGGTCTGCTGATATCACTGCTGCTGCGCTCAAGCCATCTTATGAATCATCAGCGATTACAATATATGGTGTCCCATATTCAGAACATTCAAGTTTTCGAGAATTAGCTTTGTTCATAGCCAGTCTTGATATAAGACGTATTGTTCCTACTGTCAACGTTTACAGCGAGAAAAGTAGAGTTAAAATGAGTGATTTATTTGAAAAGTGGGGTCAAGATAAGACAAGATTATTATCTTGCAAAGATGAAGGGTTAACAAGTGTCATTCGTGGTCATTGGTAAAAATATCAGCTCGATTTATTGGCTAACCTTCATTCGCATTGTAATACACTGGAAGAAACATTATATGCTCGAGAACTCTTTTACTTATTTTAAAAAAATAAAACAGTGCTGTCGATGATCACATCGAAATATTTGGCAAGAAACCTGATCAGATGATGACTTGGTCTGTGCGACCGTTTCCACTACTACTGCTACTACGTGAACAAATATAAGTTGTTCGTAAGGATATCACCTTAAGATAATAAAAGGGAAACATATGGTACACAGATCATATATTGTATCGAGTTTATACCAATATTTGTAGATTTTTGGGGATTACTTTAAAACTGATTGAGAAGATTTACTTTCTACAACGACGTGCCTAATAAGGGAAGGTACGTCAGCTGAGAAAAAGAAAACTTTGTGCACACCTATAAATTTGTTGATTTTCCGCTTCCTTTTACATCAATTTTACTTTCCCCTTTTTTCCCTATTTCCTTTCTCTTCCTCTCTTATATCTTTTCGCAGTAAGAATAAGAATATTAAATAAATAAATGTATTCCTCAAATCAACAAGACTTTCATATGGAAAATACAGACACTATGTTTGTCAATAATCAGCCAAGAACACGAACCAGCTTAAATCAACAGCAATCTCCATCATATCATCACCACCATAATAACAACTTTGGACCTATGGCCATCAATCCCTCCAGTACAGTGAGCAGTGGACATGGAAGTGTACCATTTGCTGATCCATCCACAAACTGGTTCGGTACGAGTATGGATTCAAATGCTTCTTCCTTCGGCCAGTCACCTGTTTTTGGGGGAAGGGATCTTTTGGTCACACCTTCCAATTCCACAGGCCATTTAATAGACGGGTTTGCAGGTGGGGAAGACGATGAGTTGAGTCAAAGAAAGTAAGTGATAAAATAGAGTGAATAAATTAATGTTTTTATAGTAACACATCTATAAATAGTCACCAAGAAATGTTTGAAAAGAGAAGACGACGACGAGAATCGCATAATGCCGTGGAAAGAAGAAGACGTGACAATATTAATGAAAGAATTCAAGGTATATATTTAAAAATATCCATACATATTCAGATAGAGACTAATTTGTACATACATGTAGAACTCTCCACTTTACTTCCTGATCACTTACTGGAGTCGGTTCCTGCAAGTTCTAACGTCATGTCCGTAGCAACAGGGCAAAACGGAGCTAACGGTAAACCCATTAATAAGGGTACTATTCTTAAATTATCCGTCGACCATATCAAAGAATTAAGAGAAGAGGTGACAAATTGTAAAGGGAAGATTGCCGAGCTCGAGCGTTTGATCGAACTCGCCAAAAGAGGTGAATCTATAGAAGGGCATCGTATAAAACAAGATGATAATAATATGGAATTATATCAACAACAAGTAATGCAAAACTTGATGAACCAACACAATGGTGGTGGAAGTAATGGGGGTAGACCAAGACATGAGCGTATGGGCTCGATACAATTCCAACAACAGTTTGGCAAACTTCATATTAATGGTGGGGAGGAACAACAACAACAACAACAACAACAACAGCAACACCAACAAGCATAATTTTTTTAAACTTCTTGCTGTATTTTCATACCCCCAATTTTATATCTATCCTTTTATGTACAATTTGTGTATCTCGAATTTACTAATTTTATACTCTTGTTGTTTAAATAATTATTTGCAATAGTTTCCCTTTTCATCCATCTCTTCTATTTCTTCTTTTTTCTTCACATACGTTATATCTTTTTCCGTGTATAAATCTATTTATAAATAAATAATTCTCTATTTTTCTATCTAGCAAAGTGAGTGTGTTCGTTTAGTAAAGATCATTTGTGAGAGAGCAAACAATAAATGAAGTATGTAACGTTTCAAACTAATAATGATGTAGTGTGTTTGGGGACAGGTACCAAGAAGCTGTATATGAATTAAGCGTTTCCAAAACTTTCGATTAAGGTTTAAATACAGCCTTATAACCCAATTCAGCCGCACTTGTATTGGACCAAGTGTTGATACATAGTACCACAACAATAAGAAATCAACAATGCTCATTGCCAAACCGGAATTGTACTCGCGAAATCGATCATGTTCTCCGCTTGAGACTATTTGCACTAATTATAAGAGTCGTGTGAGTAATTATGGTAAATGCATTTCTTTTCGCGCAATAAACATTTGCCACTTTCACTTTGAGTACATACAGAGTATGGAGAGAAAGAGGGAGCAAAGAAGTGGTGAACTGTCAATATCTCTGTACTTACATTTAACACTTTTGACGTGATCAGAGGAGGGCAAATTAAAAAGTTGGCTGCAAGCACGGAGCCCCCTCGCGTGGTGATGAGGGCTGAAAATTCAATAACTATCATTAGCGAAAAATTTCTCTCCTATTGTAAATTAAACGTTAATTGTCCTCACATTAAATATTATTCCTGATATGTATCAATAAATAACGTCGTGTTGCTGAGGTCAGAGGTTCTCATGTTTAAAACAAGTTATAAGATGATCGTTTTGCAAGTGCTTCATGTAGCGACTATTGAGTCGGATTTAGGTCGATGTAAAAGAAGTAAGAAGCTATCCCTTTTCATGCACTTTTCTTTTAATTTTCAAGTAACAAATAAAGATTTTAAAATAAGCGATCTAAACAAATGTCTATCATTAGAATTAAAAAAAAAGTGTGTACGTATCGGCTAATACATAGGCCATGATGTGAGAGCCGGAGCCGTAGCGGGAGATAGCGACGTTGGTGTTTTGAAGTGTATCAATTGAGTTGTGCTTGGAATCTTTTCCAGCAGAAAGGGCCCAACCTAGATATCTTGGTTGATGAGACTCTATTTTTACGTTAATTGTCCTCACATTAAATATTATTCCTGATATGTATCAATAAATAACGTCGTGTTGCTGAGGTCAGAGGTTCTCATGTTTAAAACAAGTTATAAGATGATCGTTTTGCAAGTGCTTCATGTAGCGACTATTGAGTCGGATTTAGGTCGATGTAAAAGAAGTAAGAAGCTATCCCTTTTCATGCACTTTTCTTTTAATTTTCAAGTAACAAATAAAGATTTTAAAATAAGCGATCTAAACAAATGTCTATCATTAGAATTAAAAAAAAATAACTCTTCTTCTTCCTCCCTTTTCCATCTTTTCTTATCTCTCATATACATAATTAATTAGACGCCATGACTGTAGATGAGTTTGTATATCTTTACGATAGCACTGACTTGATTTCGCCTCATGTACAACAACAGCTGCCAGCTAATTACACAATGAGACCACTCAAGCGCAATGACGATCAATTTGGATTTATATCTTTGTTATCTCAACTATCTGTTACTGGAGATATCACACCCGAATCATTTCAGAGTAAGGCCATTCTGTAAAGACTTTCTTAATTAACTCGCTAATCATTCTTGTATTATATATGCAGATAGATTTGATCTATTAAAGAAATCTGGGTCCACCTACATCACAGTGATTGAAGATGAAAATAGAGATATTATCGCAAGCGCTACTTTACTTGTTGAACATAAATTCCTACACGCTTGTGGAAGCGTTGGCCATATTGAAGATGTCGTTGTCCATGATTCCCAGCGGGGTAAAAAACTAGGCATTAGGTGGGTTCATACTCGTCGCAACAAACAAATAAACCAGAGACTAATAATTGATATCTATGGCAAAACATAGACTCATTGATCAGCTATACTATATCGCACAAAAGACCAACTGTTACAAGACCATCCTAAACTGTAATGATAAAAATGTTGCCTTTTACGAAAAGTGCGATTTAAAGAAGAGTAACGTTCAAATGTCCCGTTATTTTAATGATCATTAAAGCAAAATAAATCCATCTTAATCCTTCAAGTGAGCAACTTCATTATCGACAAGTTCATCAATTGACTTGGTGGGCTCCGTAATGACACCGGCCTTCAACAAGGTAGATAAAGTCACGTTGATGGCAGAGCGAGAAACTTGTTGACTGTCCTCAGCGTAACGTACTGTCTTGAACCAACGACGTACATCCTCTTCAGGATACTCCAGGATACGCATCACATGTTTGATGGATTCATCCTCTTTTTGGTCCATGAACACCTCAGTTGCTTTTTCAATGGCTTTCAAGACCTTGACTAATCCTTGTTTATCCTTAGCCAGCAAATCAGTGTGAGCAGCGAACATAAAGGCGGGCCAAGGGGGTGTGATTTGACCAATACGTTTGATTTCTCCAGAATCGTGATAAGGCTTGGTAGTGAATGTTTCCCACATGAAATAATCACATTTACCTTCATTCACACCATCGCGCATATTTTTGAAGTTGTTGAGGACAGTGAATTCGAAGGGTTGTTCACCCTTCTTGAGCCATTCTCTTTGATCGGCTAATACATAGGCCATGATGTGAGAGCCGGAGCCGTAGCGGGAGATAGCGACGTTGGTGTTTTGAAGTGTATCAATTGAGTTGTGCTTGGAATCTTTTCCAGCAGAAAGGGCCCAACCTAGATATCTTGGTTGATGAGACTCTATTTTTAAGGTAGTTGAATGTAATTTATTATGTGATGGATGATGAATATCAAAGGATGGATGGGTGTGGTATATCCTTTTTTTTTACCTTTATGTTAAGTGAGCAGCGAACATAAAGGCGGGCCAAGGGGGTGTGATTTGACCAATACGTTTACGTACACACTAATCGTGATAAGGCTTGGTAGTGAATGTTTCCCACATGAAATAATCACATTTACCTTCATTCACACCATCGCGCATATTTTTGAAGTTGTTGAGGACAGTGAATTCGAAGGGTTGTTCACCCTTCTTGAGCCATTCTCTTTGATCGGCTAATACATAGGCCATGATGTGAGAGCCGGAGCCGTAGCGGGAGATAGCGACGTTGGTGTTTTGAAGTGTATCAATTGAGTTGTGCTTGGAATCTTTTCCAGCAGAAAGGGCCCAACCTAGATATCTTGGTTGATGAGACTCTATTTTTAAGGTAGTTGAATGTAATTTATCTTGAGAGAAACTTACAGAGAGGAGCATCGACATAAGTACCAACAATTTTGTACCAGTCTTGTCCTTTGCTAATACCGGCAACAAGGCCTTCAGTTAAGGCAATGGCCAAGTCGAGCGATTTGTCCTCGAGCTTAGAGGTCATCTATGTTGTGTACAATATTGTCAGGAAGCTATCGAGGTGAGTCGTATCAAACAAAGTTTATTACCTCGCCAGTTCCACCTGTGAACAGGAGTGAGTGAGTTAGTAAGGAAGATAGTGGTTATGTATAATATAAACGGACTCACCAGGACACAAGACAAGTTCGACATTGACACCAGTGTCTTTGAATAAGCCAAGATCGCGTGCAATGTACAATGGGGTTGAAAAGTGCTCAGGGACTATGAGAATAAACAAGGTTTACTATTTATGTATAGGTAGACGCTTTATTGCTTTTTACCGTATCCAATGCGAATAGTAGTAGACATAGTAAAGTCAAGTAAGAGAGATAGAGAAGAGATAACTTCGGACAATATTTCAAACACTTATTTTTTTCTTCTTGTATCACACAAGATGGGAATACTTTGTCCCTGCACTGTAAAAAAACAACAAACACATAAACACACTTTGATTATTTTTTATGGAAGAAAATATTAAAAAATATATATTTGAAGTAAAAAAAGTGTGTAAAAGAACAACCACACCAATTTAACGGTAAGACTTTTGGAAACGAGCACGAGCACCGGGACCACCGAACTTCTTGGGTTCGCAACGACGGGGATCGGCGACGAGGAGAGTACGGTCGTATTGGACAAGGATTTCCTTGATTTCCTTCTTGGCGGCTTCATCAACGAACTTTTGGTAGAAAGCAACGATGGCCTTGGCAAGAGCTTGACGGATAGCGTAGACTTGAGAGGTGTGACCACCACCGTTGACACGAATTCTGATGTCAGTGTTGGCGAAACGCTCTTCACCCAAAAGAAGGATAACTTCGTAGACCTTGAACTTCAAGATCTCGGGTTCAAGGAGCTCGATGGGAGAACCATTGATACGGATGAGACCGTGACCACGCTTACAGTGAGCGACGGCAGTAGCGGTTTTCTGTAAATGACAATGACATGTTAGTATTTCCACTGACACATGTTAATAAGTCTGTTGAAGAAGAAAAAAAAAGGTCATGCTGGACTATACAGAATAAAGACATGGACAATGTGTCGCTCTCTCAGTCTTTCTCTCTCTCTATCTGTTTCTGCTCTGCAAGTGGTCTTCTTTGACCAATCTCTTAACGTTCTCTCACTTCCAAATCAAAATGTCTTTTCCATAAACAAGAATCGTAAAGTCGTGATCGTTCGTTGTACTGTTTCTACGCGCTTCCTTGCTTTTATGTTTTCTGCGTCGAACTGAATATACATAAAGACAGAGAGAGAGAAAGGAGGGAGACATGACATTACAATCACATTGCTACCATTGCCTGATTCCAAATTCTATAAATCGACCATTCCTCTTTTTTCTTATCCCTCTTCAACAAAAAAAATTGATATCTGTTGAACACACCTTGCGACCGAAAGTTTGAACGGCTTCCATTATCTATAATATGTGATGGATGATGAATATCAAAGGATGGATGGGTGTGGTATATCCTTTTTTTTTACCTTTATGTTAAGAGAAGGGAAAATCTCAATGGCTCCAAGAATTCACCCATTTAGACCCTATGAGCGCCCGGGAGGGTGGAACGCACCAAGGGGAGTGATTGACTGAGACACACACCTTGGAAGGGGGAGAATGAAAAAATACTCCGGACCGGACCCCTCGGTCAGAGTTTGATGGCCCACTGCAGAGTAAAGATTTGATAGAGGGGCGTTTTGGGTGTAGCGTATTCCCTACAGTGTGGGAGAGAGATGCCATGCAAAAATGAATCCGCCTGCAGGAATTAAACCTTTTCAACTGTTGTATCTTTTATAATGGTAAACACACATAGACGCATCCATCCATCAATACATAGAACGATATGCTGACGAACATCATCATCATCATTATAGCCTACTAGATTACATCACAACAGAAAGAAGCGTGGACACGTTTCCGCCGGTCACGGTCGTATCGGTAAGCACAGAAAGCATCCTGGTGGTCGTGGTCTTGCTGGTGGTCAACATCATCACCGTATCAACATGGATAAGTACCATCCTGGTTACTTTGGTAAGGTCGGTATGCGTCATTTCCACTTGAAGAACAACCCCAACTGGCGTCCTGTTGTCAACCTCGACAAGATCTGGACTCTTGCTGGTGAAGGTGTTCGTGAACAATACAAGAACACTGAAAAGGTTCCCGTTATCGATACTCTCGCCAAGGTAATTTCGAAATTATACATTTATTTCTTCATAGTGAAATCATGTCTAATGTGTGCATAAATTTAAATAGGGTTACGGTAAGGTTTTGGCCAAGGGTACCATTTCTCAACCTGTCATTGTCCGTGCTCGTTTCGTCTCTGCTCTCGCTGAGAAGAAGATCAAGGCTGCTGGTGGTGGTAAGTAGACTCACTCTTGATGTGCATAATAAGTGAGAATAATGTGCTAATGTGTTGTTTCTTTTTTATAGTTGTTGAGCTCATTGCTTAATTTCCGTTTCATTTTGACATTTTTCTAATTTCTCTTTTTTACTCAAATACAAAGCATGAACACAGTGATCCTCTTTATTGCGCTTTACCTGACACTTTTTCATTGATAAAATAATAAAAGATCATGATATATTGTACATTTATCCATACCAATATCTAAATTGCCTCTTTCTCTCTTTCCCTTTTTAAATGTGTGTGTTCCTGATATTCCATCATGCGTACCTTTTATCAAAAAGTCGTACAAAGTAAGTGATCTATTATGCCACAGTCGCTAATTACGTAAGATATTCCTGTCAAAAAGTGAAGGTTCTATTTATGTGCTGTATTACCTTAAGAGAGTAAACGCTTTGATTTGTTGGTATCAGGTTGATTCTTTCGCGTGTCGAACTCACGCTATTAGTCACACTTCTTCCCATGGCTGGGTTGATGATTTATGCAAAATAAGCAGGTGTTTGATTGACTTATAAGCTGACTTGGCTCATTCTCAGAAGTACGTATTCCGTATTGAATTGTCCTTGTACACGTAAACGAACTGCTTTTAGACGTAGTTTATGCGGATAAAGCTATTCACTACGGACCTTTATCTTAATATCGCGTAGAGTCGACTGTTGTTTCACTTTCTATGTACAGCAGAGTAAACAAGAGAGTTTGTTACCAATGACGCGTAAAACCTTAAACAAAAACTGGTGTTCCCTCATCCTACGGTTTACCCGTGTCATTTGTTTTACTGTACAACAACAGCAATAAAATTACAAGAAGAGAGCGGTAAAGAGTATAACTCATAATTCCAGGTATACTCTTGATAAACCAATAAGCACTAAAGTATACACTCTCTTTACATATTTCTCTTTTTACTACGCTTTAATCCTATGATTATCCTCGGATGTGTGTGTGTGATGGCTGGGGGGAAAAAGTCGACTTTTTTTTTTCACCAATTGAATGACCGACGAAAGAGCGAGCCCAGCAGCGTTTATATTTTCTTGCCATTATTTTCTACAGACTTCTTTTTTCATAACAAATTTTTTTAAATTTATAAAAGATGGCTTTAAAACGTATTAACAAGGTAAGCGAATGAAGGGCTCCATCTCGTGCTCTACTTCAAGTGAAAAGGTGTAAAGAGCGTTCTTTCACCTTTTTATAAGAAAAAAAGGACGCAGATGTTTTAATCTGGGTAATTTTTACTAAAAAGTGGGAAATGAGTAAACTACGTAAAAATAAAAACCTCAGATTAAAGCCAAAGTAATATAATTAGTCAAGTGTACTAAAAAGATTGACTTTTACACTATAGGAACTTAAAGATCTCGGACGTGACCCACCCTCTTCTTGCTCTGCAGGACCTATTGGTGATGATTTATTCCACTGGCAAGCTACTATTATGGGTCCCGTAAGTATAACTAGTGATAATATATCCATAGTTGCACTTTATTTACACTGTACGTGTGTTCTTTTAAAATAATAGGAAGATAGTCCTTACCAAGGTGGTGTTTTCTTCTTGTCTATTCACTTCCCTACTGACTATCCTTTCAAGCCCCCTAAGGTAATGTGTATATTTATATAAAATAATCACACATCATCTTAAACCAATCATATGCTGACTTTGGATTTTTTTTTGTTTACTTCAGATTAACTTCACCACCAAGATTTATCACCCCAATATCAACAGTAACGGTAGTATCTGTTTAGATATCTTGAAGGATCAATGGTCACCCGCACTCACAATCTCAAAGGGTAAAGCTTCTTGACTACGTTGCATAGTGTCCTGTACTAACTAGATTTTTTTTTTTTTTAGTGTATAGTTCTTCTTTCTGTTTGCTCCCTTCTTACAGACCCTAACCCTGATGGTAAGTTACTCACAATATAATATGCTTTCTTAAACTGCATTTACTCACCATGACTTGAATAATTAGACCCACTTGTCCCTGAATTGGCTCATATTTACAAGACTGATCGTACACGTTATGAAGCTACAGCAAGAGATTGGACCAAGAAGTATGCCAGTAAGTTATTATCACCATACTATCATCCATTTCGACTCGTTTCTCATCTTCTTCTTACTTTTTAGTGTAAATTGGACTATAAATCTGGAACTTTTGAATTGTATTTGTGTTCAAATAATAAATAGAAGTTGCAATTACTTTCATGGTTTATTATTTAAAAAAAGAAATCCTACATATATAAAGCAATTGTCCCTAAAACATCGTTCTTGTCTACTTTCTTTGTAATGTAATGTTGTGCTTTTTTATTATATTGTGTATGCGTGTATTAAATAGAATGATGAAGAAAAGGAGAGCAGGGGGGGAAACAAGAAAGAAAAGAATTAATATACACTACGTGCGATGATGATTATTTAGACATCACAGATAAGTAAGCCTTCTTCGTAAAGACCTGCAACGACTAACTTGGAGTTTTGAATATCTACAGCGCCAGTAGAAGAAGTGCCAAACAAATCGCCCTTATCTTGGATCAATGTCTTGACTTCACCGGTGCTGACATCCCACACATCGACTTGAGAAGGAGGTTTGGTGACAGTGCTCTTATCAACAACAGAGATGTACTTGATGAAATCGAAAGCCTTAGGGTGACCAGCAACAACAACCAAGTCTTTCTCGGGAAGATAACGCACATTGTCAACGGCCATGTTGAATACAGCTTGGGAGACAAAGTTCAAAGTAGCAGTAGGCTTGTTCTTGGCATCAGTTTGGATGACAATGTCATACTTTCTGACAGTTCTGGTGTTGGTCTCGGAAACAAACAAGTATTCATCAGTACCAGAGAGACCGTTAGCAAACAAGAGCCCGTTAATGCCCTTCTCAACTTGTCCAGTGCGAGCATTGTAGAAACCAACGTTACTCAAGTAGAAAAGTAGTTTTCGAGCTTTCTCAAGATATTAGAGACGAAAGAATGTTCATTGGTGAAGAAGAAAGAATTGGTGAAGAAGAAAGAGGGAGTACCATCTTCAGCTCTTAAACGGACATCGTTGATAACGTGAATAGTATTAGGAGAGTAGATCTTGGGATGACGAACCGTACGCTTATGGGTAAGTTGAAAGTGCTCGTCATCGACGTCAAAGAATTCAATAGCAGCGGATTCGCCTTGGTGGGGCAAGTTGACAGAAGCAAGAATTTTCGCGTTAGTAACAGGGTGAACATCGAGAGAAATACCAAGAGGGTGGAAATCGCTGGTAGAGTCAAATTCCTTGTTGATCTTGAACTTTTCAATACTAGCAGGGACCTACACTGCGCGTTTAGTTTCTCCATTAATAATCAACATTGAAAAACAACTCACCTCGTTATAAGAAACTCTCCAGAAATCACCGCTCTTGGCGTGTTGTCCGGCAGGTAAAAGGTCAATACCCATCACCTTGTTGAATTCAGTTCTTTCGGGATCGCAACTGACATAAGCAACGCCATCTGACAATATGGTGTCCTCACAGTACTTGAAGTCGGCGGGTCCTTCATACATATTCCAGGTTAAAACGCAATTCACTCTTTCAACATAACATGTCTTTGCTTACCAGAAATCTTTTCACAAGAGTCAATATTGACATCGTGTATTTCATTCAACATTCCTCCTAAAGGAATGACCATATCTGACAGGGTTTGTCAGTCAGCGCAACGTTCTTTCTCCAAAGCTCAAATCAAATACTTACATAAAAATGAAATAACATAGGCTAGAGGGAGGATGTAAGCCCAATACTTTATATGAAACCAATAGTCTTTAGGTGGAGGAGCCATTATATTTTATTTGCGATATAAAGAAAATAACAAGAAGTGTACAATAATAAATTTGGTGCCTTTATTTCTTTTTCTCTTTACCCCGCGAAAAAAAAAAAATTAGATATCCGCTGCTGCATCCGGTTCCTACACAACTTTAAACTCTTGGTTTAAAACTATTGGCGTTCTCAACAAAGAAGTGTTGCATTGTCTTGGGTTCTTTAGCAAATTGTTTGATATGGTCAACGGGTATACTTCCGCTTGTCTTGGTGACCCAGTCAAAATAGTCGATGAAGCCTTGTATTTGTATATCTATTTATATAGCATTAGTAAATGGTACTAGGTAGGACAGCATATGCTCTGCTTCAAGTACTTACCGTTGGGAGCAAAGAGTGCTTTTGACCGATAACTAGATTCACACTCGAGCAAGTCACGATAAAGCTGCAATTTTTCATTCTTGAGACGAGCATCAAACCAAATGTTATGACTAAGCGTTCTCAAGTAAAAGCTAATATCCATTGGACGAGCCATGTGGTACTTGAAACCTTCATAGCTTGTTGCATTTGACATCATTTGAAGAATTTCTTTACTTGTCAATGCCTCGGGACCCGTTAATGTATACACTTGTCCTACATGGTTATCATGCAGTCTATCCAAAAATTGAGAAGCAGCAGCCACAGGGTCTTTTAACACAAAACTTGTAATTGTATGACATACATCAGAGATATCAATAGGACAAATCTCGGCTTCCAAAGACAAGGGGAGAGCCATCGTACGTGTTTGGTCCACTTGAGAAGCCCACAAGTGAAAAAACTGTTGAATCCAATCGAGTCTTAAAATAGTCCATGCCATGTGGTCTTCCTCTCCTATCAAGTAGTTCTCCACCATCCCATAATCATAAAGCGACACATGGTGCTCGGATTGGGCACCTATGTGGGATAAAAAAATAATGGATTTGACACCAGACTTGATGGCTACGTTACAAATAGAGATAGCATGTTGAACCCGGTCACGATGAGAGTCAAGAGTAAGAATCATTTGATCTACATTACGCATAGCATGTGAAAGGTCGTTAGGGTTATTGTAATCTTTGATAAGGTGGGTATCGACGCCTTTGGATTCAAAGTTCTTTATCCATGGGTGATTGACATGGTATAGTACACGCAAATCTTTGCGAAGAGGCTTAAACTGAGCTAAATGAGAAGCAATGCAGTACCCGAGATACTCGTCAATGGAGGTAATAAGAAGCATAGTAGTTGATGTGGTATTATGTGTTGTTAAAGAAGAGAACATGGAAGCAATTACATTTTTCCTTTGTTTTATATAAACATCTTGTATGAATGACCACAAGACCCTGTTGTTCAATATCAAGGGTGTTATTCTCTTGTTACTTCTTTGTTATAAACTTGCTTCAAAGACGACAAAGTGTATTTTTAGAATAAACACATATAAAAAAAAACTTGACGTGGTATAGTATACAATTATTTATTTTTGTAACATTTTTAAATAAAGAAAAAACTACCATGATTAAAAGAATTTAACAAAATTTTGGTATGCAAGTGGTAACTTGGGAGAGAATTTAGGTGGTAGGATAATTAAAACAGCAAAGGATAACAAGATAAATAGAAATACACGCAAATCTTTGCGAAGAGGCTTAAACTGAGCTAAATGAGAAGCAATGCAGTACCCGAGATACTCGTCAATGGAGGTAATAAGAAGCATAGTAGTTGATGTGGTATTATGTGTTGTTAAAGAAGAGAACATGGAAGCAATTACATTTTTCCTTTGTTTTATATAAACATCTTGTATGAATGACCACAAGACCCTGTTGTTCAATATCAAGGGTGTTATTCTCTTGTTACTTCTTTGTTATAAACTTGCTTCAAAGACGACAAAGTGTATTTTTAGAATAAACACATATAAAAAAAAACTTGACGTGGTATAGTATACAATTATTTATTTTTGTAACATTTTTAAATAAAGAAAAAACTACCATGATTAAAAGAATTTAACAAAATTTTGGTATGCAAGTGGTAACTTGGGAGAGAATTTAGGTGGTAGGATAATTAAAACAGCAAAGGATAACAAGATAAATAGAAAGAGGGGACCGTAAATGAGAGCAATTTTTCGGCGACGACGTCTTTCTTTCGTAGGTAATACAGAAGGTCGGATTTGTTTGGAGGGTCGAAGCCAGAATAGAATCAGCGAGTGGATACGATCGATGGAGGGTATTAAAGTAAAAGGGAATAATCCAAATAGAATCAAATGTCCCAGTATGAAATCTGTTGTAAATACAGACATTTCAACTATTTTACAAACGTATTCTCGTGCAGCAAGATTTCCCACCTATTAATAGAATTATGTATTTTAGCATAAAAATAATAATAGAAAAACATGACAACCCCTTCTAGTTTTTACCTGACTCGATCTCCATTTACCGGACCACCAAGCGCGATTGGTTGCGTCATGGTGAAGTTCTCTTGTCAAGAACAGAGAAACAAACGCTTTAAATATAAATCGTTGCACGGAAAAGACAGCCAGCAACCCAATCAAGGTAGATCGCACCTGGAATTGTTCCAAGGTCCAAAACATTTCATAAAAGGCCACAAATCCAATCACAGCAAGACCATGGGCCAACATTGCCGTATAAAAACCGGTTCGTTTGAGGCTTGAAAATAGTAACGACAAGATCTGCACAAATACCAACATCACTGCGTTCCAAACAATAGGACCCACAGCGATAAATACAATTCGACCGAGAGAACCCATTGGACCCAGAGAGGTGTTGGTTGGATTCTTCAATTTACCATAGACATCCACTTGCTCACGGTTCTTGTAGAATGTATAACAGGCAGCACACAAAACGCACTGAAGGAATGGCATCATGATTTCCGCAAAGAATATACTTGACAGGTGAGCACGAGGTACGGCCACGATTGGCTTGTTTTGTGTCAGGGTGCTGTTTTGTCTTGCCTTCTTCTTGTTTCCAGTTACTTGTGTACGAATTTGACGACAAAATGATATCCATGAATGCTCATAGGACTTGGAACAATTACCGCGAGACAGCCAACCCAAAAATTCTCGGTAATCATTGATAAAGTCCATAAAGACAAATTGATGAGGGTTGAAGACGAATGGAGAAATCAACAAGGAAGCCACCGTCGCCCAAAAGTAGATCAAGTGAGGAATCCAGAGCGCTAAAGACACGAAAAACAACATAAACATTGTACGCGCACCAAAGTAGATACTGGGATGAGCAAATCTAGAGTAAAGTACAGAAAATGGTAATCGAGATGTGGCGAATCCTCGGCCGGTAGCGATATAACGAGCTCCACCAAAACTCAAATTAGACAAGACAGAGTTAGCATAGATTTGTGTAACGAAAACCTCGAATAAAGGAGAGAGCGATAAAAATTGCTTGACGAGACGCCAGATCGATCGACAAGTACCTTTCTCAGTCAATTCTTGTAAAAACAGAGGCAAGAAAGCAATGAAAAACACCATAAAGATAGACAGAATACATCTTTGTAACCAGTCATACACGGGTCTCACATCGAAACAATTGCTACCCTTACAATGAGGCAACCCAGCAGCGAGGGTACCCACCAGTGTCATACAGAACAAAAAGACTTGAACAGCAAAGATAATCATAATGTTATTCATATGGAATCCAGGATGACCATAGTAAAATGTCAAGAAGCGATCCAGCGGCAGTTGTGTTCCCAAGTAGTAATACTCTCTAGAAAGCAATTGTTCACCCATACCAGTACCGATTTTAGTAGTAAAGTTTAAAATCGAGCAGAAACCAAGTGTGTACGTTTTGTGTAACGAAAACCTCGAATAAAGGAGAGAGCGATAAAAATTGCTTGACGAGACGCCAGATCGAACGTACACACTCTTTCTCAGTCAATTCTTGTAAAAACAGAGGCAAGAAAGCAATGAAAAACACCATAAAGATAGACAGAATACATCTTTGTAACCAGTCATACACGGGTCTCACATCGAAACAATTGCTACCCTTACAATGAGGCAACCCAGCAGCGAGGGTACCCACCAGTGTCATACAGAACAAAAAGACTTGAACAGCAAAGATAATCATAATGTTATTCATATGGAATCCAGGATGACCATAGTAAAATGTCAAGAAGCGATCCAGCGGCAGTTGTGTTCCCAAGTAGTAATACTCTCTAGAAAGCAATTGTTCACCCATACCAGTACCGATTTTAGTAGTAAAGTTTAAAATCGAGCAGAAACCAAGATCACGGCCCTTACCACATTGAAGGTACTCTGTGTGCTTGATGCGGCCTCCACGTAAAAGAGCGTTCATACCGGCGTAAATATCTTCATTCAGATGCAAACCACGCTGAGCCTTAGATACACCACCTCGAGTTGTCATGAATACAGCATTCAAGAAATCAGGATGCCCATAGTGCAGACGACCACCAGTCTTCGCCATAATACGCTGAGTTAAAGTACCAAAGGTCTGCTCCTTGCCAGCAGCCACATCACCTAGCATACCCACGTTCTCTGAAAAGATATACTCTCTTGCTCCTACAATAGCAACAGGAGACGTACGTTTATTTCCGTCTACAGCATCACCATCGTCGCTTTTCTTTTTATCACTAACGCCATACAAAGAGTACACTTGCTCCAAAGTCAGATCTTGTCCGTGCTGTTGTTCAAACTCGCCAAAGATGCTTCGAATCTTGAGACACTCTTCCAAGTAATTATCCTGATTGGCATCCACCAGTTGCAAATACTCGCCACGATAAAAGATCAAAGCATGGTTTTGATTATCTGATTTACCATCACCGAGAATAGGGTTTCCAGGTAAGCGCACACGATACTTGGGGACACGTTTGTTGTTAGACATTAAATCACAATGTCCATCAATGAGCACCGAGTAGTACGTAATGTTATCATTTTCATCTCTTTCCTGGTCGATGTAAGCGACTTGAAGGTGTGGGTATTCTGTCAATAAAAATTCACAATTTTCGGTTTCCTCCTTATTGAACTGAGCATAACGTTGCATCGCCACTAAAAATCGAAACTTTTCGTGGGAGATAGAGTCCAGTAGATCTTCAGTTTGCTTTTTTCTGTCAACGAACGAATCATCATCGTCAGAACCCTCATCGATGGTGGTCGCCTTTGGATTATTCATATTCGGATTTTCAATACGATGTAAAATTTTGAGAGCACGAGAATAATTCATGAATCCATTAATGGTACGGTACAAGGTTTGTGCACGTAAGGAGGCCCAGACACGAGTACGCAATGTATACTCTGGAGCAGCCGATTTGAAACCAATACAATAAAATGGTAAATCATCCTTCTCTGAGGGCTTTTCAGGGACATCGCTCTCCTCCGCAATGAACATGGTATCTTTAACAAAATTGTTCCATTCGGCTGGGTGCAATCGTTTCAAATATTCCAATAAAGTAACACGAGTCGTCGAGTCTTCTTCACGAATAATTTCACGCAGTGAAAGCAACATCTTCTCAGCATAATGAGGCGTAAATACAGTAAAGGTAGGCATAGATTCCACAGAACAAGGCAAAGGAAATTGGGTTGATAAACTTTGTGCAAAAAATGATAATCTGCGTTCTGCTTCTGAATGTTTAGGGAAATATTCTTCCATATCCTTATTCGATGCAGGGTCAAATATGGGCGGCGCATGAAGTTCTCGCACAGTTTGACCTTGCTCATCCTCATCAACTTGAACTTGGTAGAGTAAAGATTGTAAGTTACTAACAGACAGCAAGTGATCTCTGTACATTGAAATAACAATAGCATTCCACATTTGAGAGCAGGCCATACGGCGTAAATGAGCAGCGACAAACTCCTTTGTAGCAGTGATCTTGTGAAACATATTACGAGGTACTTTGCTAAAGAGCTGCCTCCACGAAGTCATAATAGAGATACCAAGACGCATGGATTGAGACACAGAGAAAATGGTGTTCCAAATAACAAACCACAGATAGGTATCCAAAAAGAACAAGACAAGTTCAACGGAAAACATCAAAATTGTCGTCAGTATAGGCATCACCGAACAGAGCCAGCGTCCTAAAAGCGGATCCGCGCTACAATTGTTCAATTGCATTGTTGTAGCCACATAGAGCGCATCACGAAAAGAAAGAGCCAAAAAGAAATAGGTTTCCAAAAATTTACAACTAAAAACGCATATCCACAGTAACACCGATAGGAACTTATCATCGTCTGCCATGGCTGGAAAATTAGCAGTAAATGTTTTGCAAGATAAATGCTGACTTGAGTTACGTCGATGAAACAAGCTTGAAGAAGGAACAATTGCCATCACTATGGAAACAACAGCACCTACTCCCAATTGACACGATGATAAGATCAAAGCTAGCCTACTTGTTTGGTCGTACTTCAAAATATAGACGGAGCAAGCGACATGGCAAGCTCCCATAAAAATCAGCGCCATCAACCTTGTCAGCAGAATGCGAGAATTATGAAAAGAAAGTTTAAGGTAGTTTAATTCCGCCAATGTAGCGAAAGTCATAAGTGTGATAGCGACAAGACCTCCCAAACCTACAACAGATAATTTTACAGGTAAATTAACTGTGGCGGTCATCGAACCCCTTGCGCTCCTTTTTTTGTCGAGGTATAGAAAGTCAACGCTTGCTGCCATGTAGTACCAAAAAGACGCCGCATGGATAATCCATACTCTTGAGAAGTTGGTTAACAAGTGCAGCCAAGATCTTGTTTCATAAAATGTTTTACAAAAAGCACGTTGCCAATTGACCTCTTTTAAATGGAGATACTGCTGTTCCTTATCAATGTCTTTCAAGTATACGCCTGATTTGAGTTGTAGATTGCTGATTGCACCTTTCTTCCAAAAGAGCTGATTGATGTCATCGTACCCAATAATTTGGTGATGGTCTTTTTCACGACGAACATAATGCCCACGTATCACTTCGTAAGATTGATCACGCATGTATTCGTAAAGGGGGGTCACAACGTCGTCGAGAAAAGAAGGCGCTGTGTGTTGGTCTTGATGGTTTTCTCGGTATCCCTCTGCAATATAAAATATGAAGCATAGTAATTCGGGTGTATATCTAAGTGTAGCTGCCTCCCCCCATATTAAGAGATACAGCGCTAAATGTGAAATTCTCATGATATCAGTTGTTTCTTGCATCCGCTCTTGCCACGCCTTTTTAGCGACTTGAAGTAGCTGTTTTGTTGGGCCATTGGGTGTGTGCCGATCATCTAAATCAAGATGTGCCGCAAAATACCATTCACGGTAATTGGCGTGTTCACCTCCAATGTAGTCTGCATGTAGTGTCCATAGAGCAAGTTTTGTTGACATACGTGCTGATCGTGAATTTAGCATAGTCATTAAATGATCGTACATATTCCGGGTATTATCATGCTGAAATCCATATTTCCTTTCAAAGTTGGCAAAAACTTCTTGGATTTCGTGAAACGAGATTGGTTGTTCACTGTCTTTATGCCAATTAGGGTAAGCCCTCTCGTCTCCGCATGTATCATTAGCTAATGTTGAGTCACTGCATGATTGCTTAGTACTGGGTGCTTCATTCAAAAGTGCTGTATAAATAGAGTCCGCTGTTGGATCGGATTGCTCATGTGTGTTATTTTGTATAGGAATAGATGCTAAAGCAACAATTATTTTGTTAATTTTATTTGTCAAAAGTATATTTTTCCAAAGTGTTTACCAATATCATCTTCATTGCTCTCATGACTAAAAATATAAAATGTCAGAGTGGCAAAAACTTTCAAACTGCAAAAGCTTTGGAAAACTTACAATGATTTATTATTAGACATGATGGACTGTATTAAAAAATTATTGTTCTATTTTTTTTTCACTTTTGGCTATACTTCATATGCTCGAAAATAAAAAGATATAGCGATGAAAAGAGCGTTGGTAAGGTTTTAAGAAAAAGAAAGGAAAAAAGATATAGAAAAGTTCCGTGAGTTAAAAAAAAAGTCCTGTTAAGAAACATTAATGTTAAGGGGAATCTATATTAATTTCTCGAGAACATGAATTTATCAAACTTGAACTAAGAGACATAAAGAAACAAAAAGTCGTAGACTTGCTTGTATTCTGTCGCGTTGGATGTGGGCAATGTTACTTCAATTATCATATCTTTGTCTTTGATTAACATGGGATCCAAATAATTAAAAATAATGATTCACGTTCTATAGTGATTCACTAGACGACTACGTGAATTTTCGTTGATTTATGATTATCTGAGTCAATGTGCACTTGAGTAAATTAAAGTGATACGTATCAATTGTACTTGCTCGTTACATTCCAATCACTGCATTTATACTAATACCCAGGAATTTTCATTTAAGCCAATAGGGTTTCTGATCTATTTTAGGGGAAGGGATCAAAGCCAGGAGGAGGAGAAATAATGCATTTCTTGCAACTGATCTTAATTTTGATTACGTACTCAGTTGTTTGTGCTGCTTTTAGTCCCATTGGATTCCGAAACAATATGGAAAGTAAGACAGGCTCAAAGGTGTTATAGAAGCTAAAAAGTACTATTAGAGAAAGCTTTTTTTCTCCTTTTTTATATTTTTTTCGCAAACGCCGTGATTGACCGGATCATAACATAGATAATGTTTGCTTTTCTTTTATTCGAATCAATTATGAAATAAAACTCTAAACCAATAACAGCTAATGCACGAATTTGCAGCAACCTGGTCCTAATGTATTGATTATTCACTTTAATCATATTCTTTTGACGGAATGCTAAATTACCTCTTATTGTGCCAACCTTCATGGACGACGGGTTTTATTAAAAAGATTGACTATGCCTCATGCATACGTTATCACAGTGAATACCGCAAAATATAAATACGTTTTAATGGGCGCATCGTCAAACACTTTAGTGAATCAGATATCTGGCATGTGCTCAACCTATTTACTTTTGTGATATGGCGAAACAGCTACATAAACAATATCATACCCTCTGCAAATACCACCATTGCTATCTCTTAAAAGATTCCCAACTCCCATACACATATGTGATAATATTGATTGACACATTATAAGCTCTTTCTGTAAAACCAGCTATTGTGATTATACCCAATGATGTAAGTGGTCGTCGCACATGTGCGTTCGCCGATGTAAAACGGTTTATACAGACCGTAACTGTCATTGTTTCTGTCTTGATGCCTATTTATGATATAATCTTACTAAAATTGAAACTCTGTTTTATCATTTTACAAGTATATTTATTCATTCGCAACGCCAACGACATAATTCTTCTTTTTCTTTTGACATCTATTACTTCATTGTACTCAAAGTAGGCAGGAACCAGCAAAGAAAACATTCAAAGCTTCTTACATAGTTCAAGTACCACTTTGCTTTTGCTCCCCAATTGCCAACGATGGGCTTTAGCGTAGAACGCCAGTGAAAATGAAGCAGTACTAGAGTCATGAAACCAAAATCTCAACAAAGGAAACAGGCGCAAATAATGATATTATACCCGAAGATTGATCTGATTGATTAGTACAAATAGCAATCAAAGCACCATGCAAGACTATGTTTACGTGAGCTGATATGTAATGACTCAAGAGAAGGAGCGTGAGCGTATTCGCTTTCCACAGATACTTGGGAAACAATAAATGCGCTCAATTTCTCATGATTGGCTACCGAATAGGGATTATATTTCGCAAAACCTTGTATTCCTGGCTATATTTAGATGCATGATGGTAACTTGTCCAAGCTTATAGAGTTAATACATGGGCTCTATTGACGACAAACATGCTGAAATTTCAGATGATTATTGTATTTAAATTGATGCACCAGATAAATGACCATTCTAAATACAAACACTTTTATATTCTCATGTAATCTTGTAAAAATGCAAGGATGGCGAAAAATAGAAGTGAAAGAAGTACGTTTGCTTGTAACACCACTCTTATAGATAGCCACGTGTTCCATATTCAGAGCGATTCATTTACAACATTATTAGTTCTCGACCTACCATTGACTTGTATAAAACTAAATTCTTCGAAATAATGCACAATGGTTTATTATGATGGCTTTTTAGAACTCAATGCGGATCACAAGGGGGTATCTACATGAACAAGTAGTTGTGTGGTATTAGGTAAAAAGTAGACATTTTCGCCGATTGAAATCACCATTTTGAGTTGCTTATCCCTTCCTTCATCATAACCAGAACAGGGAAATTTACCGCGTTTTATGATGCTCAGAAATCTCATTTAAGTGCATAAAACAGAATCAAATGTAAGCATATCATCCCAGCTCTTCTGTTGATTTCTTTGTTCATAAAGTTGGTAACCCCCTCAACCAAAATAAGAAATTCTGTGGAGTTCGAAATGAATGACCCTCCTCTGCATATTGATTGGAGGTTTGAGTTTATGTACTTATTGGCATGTTAAAAAATTTGTGCACGGTAGACGTTACACATAGATGCTGTTTGATTTATATTTATCCCGGCCGAAAAAATAATTTTTCTCTTTTCTTTCATCAGTCTACAAAAGTTTTTATTATAATGAAGTTCACTCTCGCTGCTATCCTCTCTGCTGTTGCCACTGCTGTTTACGCTCAAACTGCTCCTGCCAACGCTGGTGTCGAAGTCAATGCTCCTTCTCTTGGTGTAAGTACAATGAAATGATCTATGTTGTTAGAGTCAGCAGAAGACTGATTGTTTTTCTTGAATCTTGTAGCAAGTTATCAATGCTGGTACTGCTTTCACCATTAAGTGGTAAGTTTAATGTTATCAATGTTGGAATCAAAAACAAAAGAAATATGTTGCTAATGCTATCATTTACAGGACTGTCACTCCCAACCCCTCCGCCAACATCAACACCATCACTTTGATGAGCGGTAACTCTGCCCATTTGGATGTTATCACTCAAAACATCCTTGCTGGTCCTATTCCCGTCAACCCTCCCCAATATGTCTGGAACATTCCCGCTGACACCCCCACCATGCCTTCTTGTAAGTTAAATATTGTGTTTCAATTGGGAATAAGAGAACTAACTGGCGTGATTTTATAGATGCTCTTGCTTTGCACGGTGATAACGGTGCCGTCACCTACTCTCCTTATTTCACCATTCTTGGTGCTGCTCCCGGTACTAACACTACTGCTCCTTCTTCATCTGCTGCTCCCGCTGCCTCTTCTGGTGCTCCTGCCTCCTCTGGTTCTGTTGCTCCCTCTGCCACTAACGCCTCTGCCTCCGCTGCTCCTTCCAAGAGCCCTAGTGCTGCCAACCACCTCAAGGCTGGTGTTGCCTGTGCTGCTGGTGTTGCTGGTGCCGCAGCCCTTTTGCTTTAAGTAATCAGCGATTGTTCTTTTAGCAATTATATAACCCACATTTCTGTACGAGTTCTTCTTTCTCTTTAACTAATATAATAACTACTAAATAGATTTTTTTATTACCATCCTATTTCTCATTAAAAAGCACATTTTTATAATCTATACATGGACTGGGTTTGGTACCCTAATTTTGAATGGTGCGACCGCGTCAAAAAATAGAATAACGAAAAAAAATCTGATGTTACACCAACGTAAAAAGATTTATATTTGTTCCATCTTTATTTTACAATTTTATGTCAAGATTATCAGAACTAAATCCTCCTGATTTCGCATAATCCTGTTTACGACGAACTCCTTGTCTGACGTTATTTTTGATACAATTGAGCTTTTGCTGTGAAAGAATTCGGTTATAAACAATGTGCGTAGGAAATCAGTTTCCGACAATGGGTGACACGAATGTGCTTCTTTGATTTCTTAGTGAGAACACGAGCATTTGGGTTACATGTCGATACGTATTGTAGATCACACAAAACCACTTGATTACAATTTTATGTATGAAAGGTTATCCAATTTATTCGATAAAAGTATAGAAAGTAGAAAACTATCTATTTCTTTGTTTTTTGTCAAAATCTTGCATTGGCATTGCCGTATTCTATTAAAATTCGTCTTCTATCCTTAGATATTAGAACAGTTACACATGTTCTTTGCGTTTCATAATTTCTGTCATTCGGATTTTTAGACATTATTGATTCATAAGTAAAGAGGATACTTTTAAACGATGAGTTTTCCCTCCACAGTACAGTAGAAATTTACCTTAATTTTATGCCAAGAATTAAAAATTAGATTTTAGCATATTGCATCCACTTTTTCTTTCGCGTAGAGTTTTCTATATTTGAAAGCAGAAAGTAAACTTGTGACCACCTTCCTTTCAATCCCTTAATGTTTACTCCATGTATTCTATAGCATGAAGACTGAACGCATAACAAGATGAGTTTATTTATCTTGAAAGTAACTTTATTATGATTATGTTTTGCTGTTCGCTAATGGCTAAACCACTGGAAGAAAATCGCTGATCAAGAAGGCATGGTGGCTACTAAAGTAATATAAATCGATATTAAATCATCAGCTAATACAATAAGACAAAAGTAAAATGACGTAGAATATAGTCAGTCAGCTGTCACGACGAGAAATTGAGGAGATCTTCAGTTTGGCGGTCGCTACGTAAAGTGAAGATTAGGTTCCTCTCTAACTAGGGTTAGACTAAGTCTCAGTCAATTCGCATAAACCCTTAATCTTTCCATTATCGTTTAACTATTTAGCTCAATTTAACATCGATAAAGTTGCTTAAAAAAAACCGGCTTCGATATCTTACAGCTATTTCATAATTTTCAGCTGATATATAAGATATGATTGATTGCAAAAAAAAAAAAGAGATTGTAGTTACATACGACAACCTCTTTTTCGATTTTACGTATGTCCAAACAGAAGCTGCAACGCACTTATTACCCGCTCCCATACAACGTACTCATGATGCACAACGCATGAAATTGCACCAAAGAGTGTTGGAAAATTCATAATAAATCGTATCGATAAACACTAGTATCCTTGGAAGTTTTTGGTAATAAATTTATGTATTGATAAAGTTCATAATCTTTGGTTGCTATTAAAATACGGAAAGAAACATATGGTGTTTGCAGTTGTTTACAAGCTGATATTGGATATTCGTGTCACCTACTTGCAAAAAAAGATCTCCTTTCGTAGTACATAAAGATAACTCACACGCTTCTTTTAATTTTGACTATCTTACCAATATCATGTAAAGGTAGGGTGCGGAATTGACTGCATAAATTAAACTGAATCACAAACCTGAATGCTACGTGTTGTTGTTATCATTTGAATATCCACGTACGTTTTACTTGTAAGAAGAGTAGTATTTATCACATTTTTAATAAATAAACTTTATTGTAATTATTAGCCTTTTAATCTTTTAATCTTTGATGAGCATTATTTGTTTATTTTAGTTTGCGATGTGATTATGCGTAAATTACAGATAAAAGAGTCATAGGTTTCAGCATATGATATAATACTAGGTGATGTGTGCTCATCTCAAGTATTAAATATTACCACGCATTCTCCTTTTCGGGAAAGAACTCATTGTTTGATGATTTTCCGGAGTTTTACCTAAAGAAGCGTAGTTACATCGCGTCGTATTGTGTGTTAGATTACTATATAGTTTATACTGATTGGTACCAATTCAGATGCCTGTAGGTAGTTTTACAAACAATTTCAATTATAGTCGAGAAAGGGATTTGCTATCACATCATGCATCCCCAAAGTATAAACCTGGGCAAAAGGACCAATTAATAACCGACGCAGTAGCACTTCAGTGATCTTGTCATCTGTTTTCCATACATAAGAAGCGATGATAGTGCTATTTGTAATGATGATAGCTGTAGTCGATGTCACTAGATCTTATCATCGATCAAGTAGACCATGATTGATATCAATTACGTGAATAATACATACAGTCGTATGTATGTATGTACTAACACTATCCTTGATATTCACTTTGAACATCCAATATGACTCTTTAGATCTCTCATCTAAGGCCTATTCGTTTATTACTTTGATACGTATACTGAATTTGTACATCTTTTTCTTTTTGTACCTGAATTCTTGATACGTTTGAGGTTTAGAAATTTCATATTCTTTATATTTTTTATTGGCCTTGTTAATTGCTTTAATTCCTTCTGATGATGCTGCATCAATATTTTGGCAGTATTCCTATATGAATTTACGAATTTAGGATCTACAAAACTATTCTCTGGCTCCGAGGTATCATAGGAATTATAGTCAAGTCATTTACACCTATACAAATAGTTATTCCTGTCATCTTTCCTATGATCAATAGTTGCTTCGTCTTCAAATAGACATCATTGTGCTCTAAAATTTTCCAGAGAATTTTTGTTAGAGAAGGAGGATAGTTTCTAGGTTCAAAAAAACTTTTCTCATTCCTTAAACCATAAGCATCATCATAAGTTTTTCTTCCAACAGTAAGAACTCCCTTGTACTTTGGATCTAATTTATTCTGTTTCTCAGTTATCGATACCATGACTGTACATCTGATACAAGAAACCAAGTCCGACTCCTAAACAAGCGTCCATAAAAAGAAATATATCTTAAGCACATACTATCACTACGGCGCGCAAAAGCTTAAAAATCCAGACTTTATATAGAATTCTTGCTCAGTTTATCTTTCTCTTTCTCTTTCTCTCTCTTCAATTCTTTTTTCCCTTTTCTTTTTCTTTACTTTGTACTTTTTTAAAATTATGGAAGGTGTTGGTAGAATTCATCTTCCCCCCATCCAAGATATGCTTCACAAATCTTTCACTTTTACCTCTGAGACACCAAAAAAAGGTAGCAATTGCTTTGTGCCACTTCATTTAGGTGTTAATAAAATTTTAATACATAGATTTTAACAATAATCACAATGTAAATCTTCCCGTCTCTCCAATATCACCTACTTCTTCCAGTTACCCTTTTATGGATCGTGATCCCCATGAAAGACTATCCCTCTCTCCCCCGATGGCACCATGTAATAAAAATCGTACTTATAACAACAATCTGAACGAAGCAGTTTATGAGAATGGAAAAATGTATTCGGACTGGGAACATCGTCGATCAGCAGACAACGAAAATAATCAACAAATTGAACACAAGGATGCAAATAGAAGATTATATAGTAGCAGTTATGAAGTAGAGAGACCCCTGCAGCAGCAACAACGGCAACAGTTTGCGCATAATAATTATGGTAGATCTCATTCAGATCAATTTTTACCACGACGATCTTCTGCATCAGCATCACTCTCCACCAATAATAAAATTACAACAACACAACAACAGCCGGTCGATCCCCCTCGACTTCACCATCACAGACGCACTGCATCTGAGTTTCTAGAAAGAAGGCGTCCTGAAGAAGTACCATATCGTACTTCTTATTCACCCCCGTTGAATATAAATAATGCCAATACGAATAGATACAAATGTAATCAATGCTTAAAGACATTTTCAAGACCTTCCTCTTTGAGAATTCACATATTGTCACACACTGGCGAAAAGCCACATGTATGTCCTCAGCCAGGTTGCGGAAGGAGATTTAGTGTACAAAGTAATATGAGAAGACACCTAAAGGTTCATTATTGTAACTCTCAACAACAACCGCAGCAGCAGCAGCAGCAGCAACAACAACAACAGCAACAACAACAGCAGCAGCATATGAATTACATGGGAAGACTGCAATAAAATATAATACCGTTAAACCCTTATATACCCTTTTCCCTTTCTCCCTTGACTCACTTCAGTTAATCTTCTAATATAAATAAAATTACTAGTTTCTTTTTATTTACCGTTTATAATTACAGTGTAGTGGGTATATCTATAAAGAGCGTCTCCTTGCCTTGGGCATCAAATTGGGTTGTTATTGTTAACCCTTTGAGAATTTCCGAAGCTTTTTTATTGAACATGAGCGATTTTAATGTTATGCCTTGGATTGTGGCAAGCCCTAAAGGTACCGGACTAGAATTAAAGTTGGAAATAACGTCACGAGTGAATTGCCGATGACTGACTGTAGAAAGAATCCCTATCGTTTTAGGTTTTCCTATAGATGATATCACTGTGGTACCTGTGAGTTGTCTTATGTGTTCAGGCGTACATCCGGTCTTCAAATTTTTACATTGGATGATAATATTGATATTGTTGAACCATTGACCACGCAAATCAACCCCACCATCACTCTTCCCACCGACATGTTGAAGTTTCATTCCAGCACTCGATTCCAACGATTCCAATGTTTGCAGTTCAAACATGGTTCCTCGATACACTGTACTGGTCACATCTTTATCGCTTTGTTTCAAAAATTTTGACAACTGACTTTTTTGCTTTACTAAAGTTGTCGTCGAGAAACTTCTCGATATCATGTTCAACTGGAGCCTTGAAAGGAAACATTTTGTGGTAAGTGATGAGCATACACACATTTTGCCACAGTCACGGCATGCGGCATGCGGTGAATGAATTTTCAAAGTACATTAAAAAGGTGATTTAATTTAGCGTTTCTTTTTTCTCCCTCTTTCAACAGTAATATATATCCGTCTATAAAGTCATGAAAGAAAGTATCTCCAACGCTAATTTCCCCAAAGATTCAGAAGACAGAGTCTATCATATCAGTGTCAAATTGGGAGATGTTGCCAACCGTGTATTAACTGTGGGTGATCATGTTCGTGCCAGAAGAATTGCCAAATTATTAGACTCTGAAGAAGAGACAGGACACCCAATTTTCGAGAAACAAAGTCAAAGAGGTTTTCTTACAATTACTGGTAGATATAAAGGCATTCCCGTATCCATCATGGCAATGTAAGCTGAAAAATTTAATCATGGATATATAAATTGAGATACTAATATTTATCAGTGGTATGGGTAACTGTATGATGGATTTCTTTGTACGGGAAACCCGCGCTAGTGTCGAAGGAGAATTAGCTATCATCCGTTTCGGTTCATGTGGATCCTTATCACACTTGGCACCACCTGGTGCTGTCATTGTTCCCGAGGCAGGCTATTGTATTAGACGCAATATCGACTATTTTGCTGATGAAAAAGTTTACCCCGAGTTGAAGGATACTCCATACCTCTTTTCTGGGACCTTTAAGGCAGATGAGGAGATGACTGGTATTTTAGCAACAACTTTGGAACAAGCACTTGGAGCTGCCGAAGGAGAATCTAAAGATATTGGACCTGTATTGACTGGTGGATTAAATGCCGACGGTTGTTCATTCTACTCATCTCAAGGTCGTCAAGACCCTGAATTTTGGGACGATAACCAAGGATTATTAAAGGAGATTGTTACTAAATATCCCAAAACGCACTCCATTGAAATGGAAACAAGTATGCTTCTCCATTTAGCCCGTTGCGCTCGCGATCCCGCAAAGCCTATTAAAGCTGCCGGTTGTATGCAAGTCTTTGCTGATCGACTTGCCAATGCGTTCATCCAACCTGAGCAAGTAGACAAGTTGGAGCCCATCGCCGGCCGAGCTTGTTTGGATGCTTTGATTCAAGTACCCATCGCACACGAAATGGATGTTGCTGGAACTGTATGGGAACCTGTTGCCAATCGTAAGACAGAGTAAATTATAGAATCCATTTTTTTTTAATAAAATCATTTTGTAATCATGCGATGTAAATATAAAATTTGTGAACCCTGTGTGACAGATTACTGCTGAACATTTACTTCCCGCCCCTGCAGCCATTAATTTTCTCACGACCACAGAGAATTGCATACACACTTTTCTTCCTGGCAAGGAATATAGGGTCTATCTTTCAATACCTTAGTTCGTATTCAAATCAGAAGCGCTCTTTACGGTATACATAAAGAGTAGTAATTTGCAAATTAAGAATATTGTTGTATCACTTGACATTATTATTAAGGGTACGAGTATCGGGAAATCGAAGGACGAAAAGCAGTAATGCGCTCATTGTTCTATAAATATTTATAGTTTTCAGCAAAATGCATCGCATATAATAACGTCTAATGTATTGTTTGAGTTAGTCAAAAGTACACACTGATAGGAGATAATTAAGAGATATGCTCTTTGAAGAGTGAATGATCAAAAATATAAATACACGAGATGGGATCAGCCATATTTTCTTTATGAAAAACAGTTGAAGTAATAATCTACAAGTCTTATTGCTATCGATGTCTTTATCCGGTATCTTCTGCGGAGAAGAATATTCAATAAATGGATAAAACCCACTGTATCTCTGAGGATGTTTGGTTTGGCGTCCTTAGATGTCATTTCGTAGTAGGTTTACCTCCTTCAGCTAAGAAGCCTCCGTGGCTATACGCTTTACTTGCATGAGCCAATTACATGAGTCTTGCATAGTTTGATCGCCGTAAAAACTAACCAACTGGTGCCGTCATATTTAGAACCATGAAATTGAATAGTGCAAGCTTTTTCCTGTTGCATATAAAAGTATCGTACTCGCAATTGCTTATCTTTGCGATTGAAAAATATAAAAAAGAAATGATATAGATACCAACCGTAGTTACAGAAAATATTAGCCAATGAAAAGTCAAGGTTCAGCCATACATTACAAAGCTGATACATAAAGACAAAGAGATCATTTCATTTAGATGATGTATACACATTTAATACTTCACATAAAACAAGGTATACCTCTAACAAAGCTGATATCAATAAAACTTTATTTGCGTTTAATAAGTTCCATAAGTCGAAATAAAAAGACCATTAGATGCAGTACGGTTCTCCATCATCCAATGTTATTGCTTTCGGTACGTACGTCACACAAGTAAGATATTGTAACTGGCTGGTCATTGACATTATTTAAAATATCAAACGTTACTCGTGGCTTGTCATAACTTTCAAGTTCAGTGAACTTGGATCTGATTTGTCTCAGTTGGTACAAAGAATGGGTCATTTCTATTCTGCATCGGTCCAGATCTTTACCAAGGAGCTTTGCTTCTTCATACACATTTTAATCAAAAAATATCTGCGTGTTTTTTGATGATTCAACCGAGTTTAGAAGAAAGGATCTTGTTGACGGTCCAGCCTCTGGTAAATAAAGCAAGTCCACTCTAATACTGGCGGTAATGAGGTAGTTAAATTCCATTGTTCCAATTATCAATTTTGCTCTAACACTTGTGCTGTTTGTCATCGGCCACACATTTTGGTATCTTGTGCAATTTGGTGGAAATGATATTTGCGGATTTTCGAAATGTGCATCAACAGAGGGCGTTCTTCCATAAACTTCAACACTTGTAATGAAAAGCGCTCGGCCATTTTCAAGATTGTAAAAAATAGCACCACCTGCCATGAGCTTTGCCGCGAAACACTTCATGTATGGGCTGGATAGCCAACTGGTATTTGACAATGTGCAAATATCCCCCGTCAACTCAAAGTAATTACGCTTGATACGTAAGTGTCTTTGTATAGGAGCCATTTAAGATTCTCTAGCATAACTTTCCATTAGAAGTCCTTATCCACGCAGAAATTTTACCTCCTGTGTGATAGTCCTTTCCCTACCTTTCTCCACAAAATATTGTGGGAAACGATAAATAATCGCTATCTTTATCCTGTAGAACAGAAAGAGGTATTCTCCCCTCACCTGGTGCCATTCTAAGGGCTTCATGATCGTTGACTATTATCATTTCTTGCCCGCCAGGATCTACGTTATCTTCGTCCACCTCATTCCCATCCTCATCCTTATCGGAGATAACTCGCTTCGTTATTGTCTAATACCCAAAGTCTTCAATCAGTACCTTTTTAAAAAGGTAAAGAACGTAGATAAAACAAACCTCTATACGGCCATAGAGTTGGAGTCTTGAATCGCGTACGCCATTGAATCTATCCAGAATACATTTGATCTAGGGAACAGATCCAATATGTAAAGGTTCATGATAGAGGAAATATTAAAGAAGAAAGAGAAGCAAAAGGAAACATATTTGTGGTCAATATTTATAGAAATATAAGCTAGTTTATCACAAAAGAGCCCAAAAAGTGATTTATCATTGTTTGAATAATAAAGTTGTCAGGAATGGGCACTCACCATTATTTACGTTATGGTTTTTTGACTTTTCAATTTATAAGAGCATACCATCAGTCACCAGAGTCAAAGTAAAATCGCAGTGATAGTCTCTGAAATGAAATCGGTGGTTTGGGAGGGAGTTGTTGGTCATATATTTTGCAACCTTCCTTCTATTTATCTTTGTTGGATGACGACGAATCCATTCTTATCTGAAAATGGTTTACAGATTAGAAAGAGAAATGCTTGGATTAGCCTTTGTTTTTTTCTCGGCTGGTCTACGAGTGTACAACAGTGAGCACAGAAAAGGGAATCGTCAATGTAGTGCTGTTATGAAACATAAAAAGGCAAAATCTCGATTTGAGAGTTTCTAATGCGCCAAACAAATTTTTAAATAAAACCTCTCACAACTTTTACATCTTAAGCATATATTATCCTCACAACTCAACAAATTTTTCTTTCCTAAACTAGATGGTGGCAAAATCTTCCTTCTTTATATAAAATGAACCCAAAAAAAACGCTGTTTTTTTTAAAAAAAAAAAATGGATCAAATTCTTGATTTTCTATGTGCTTTTTTTGTCTCCATTTCAATACTTCTCAAGGAGGACATAGAGCAAATCCCAATATCGACTTTCATGATATCAAATGTAACCATGCATCTGGCTATCTAGAAATTTGTAGATATCTAATACGAGGCTGGTTCCTTTTTTTTTTGGAGGCGAAGAGGGTTTGGATATAATTAGACGTCGTACATGACGACAGAAAAAGTAAAAAGAACACCGTCCCGGAAAGTCCGACGGCTTCAATTCATTATCCGAAGGGATCCAGTAATCTTGTCAAATCACTAGCTTGTACGTGCAATATCAAGGCGTATGTCCCACAGACCGAAAAAAAAAAAGGGAAAAGAAAGAATGAAAGTTGGTATATTGTGAAATACCAAAAAGCTGAAGCCGCAAACTATTTTCAAACGCATAAATGGCGATAATACGAGTCAGACGAAAAGAGAAAGATAGGATTTTTTTAGCGAGATAAAGTATATTTTTAGGTGATAGAATCTCAAAATAAACTGGACAAACAAAAAGGGGGGAGAGGCTAGAGGCTCTAAAAAAATGTAAGAGGCTTTGATTTGCTCGAGTCTCAATCCGCCTCTTTTTGTGTTACCTTCGCCATCATCCTAAAATAAAACTGTTTGAGCAGACATTTTTTTTTCGCTTTTCTTGTTCTTCATCTACTTTTTCTCCAAGAAAAAAAAACTAACATGTCTGAAAATCTCATTGCTTCTCTCCAAGTTGGACGTAACACCTCTTCTATGCCCGTTGAAGAATACAAGGCACGTAAGGTTGCCCTTGTTACTGGTAAGTTCTTGCGTTTTCCCCTGGTTGCCCTTTTTTGCGATATGCTTACGCTTTTAATGTAACCTTTAGGTGTCACTGGTCAAGATGGTTCTTATTTGACCGAATTCTTGTTGGAGAAGGGTTATGAGGTTCACGGTATCATTCGTAGATCTTCTTCCTTCAACACTGGTCGTATTGAACACATTTATAAGGATAGACATGATCAAGGTAATTATTAAAGTGGGGTTTTTGCGGGTACTTGATCCACCATTGAATATCCGATAACCCAACCAAAGGGAGATAAACGTCGATCCTGACCTACTCTTTACTTTTGTTCTAGGTGTCAAGTTCTTCCTTCATCACGGTGATTTGACTGATTCCACATGTCTCGTTCACATCATCTCTCAAATTCAACCCACCGAAGTTTATAACTTGGCTGCTCAATCTCACGTCAAGGTCTCATTCGATATGTCAGAATACACTGGTGATGTTGATGCTCTCGGTACTCTTCGTCTCTTGGATGCTATCCGTACTTGTGGTTTAAGTGATCGTGTTCGTTTCTACCAAGCCTCTACCTCTGAACTTTACGGTAAGGTTGTTGAAACTCCCCAAAAGGAAACCACTCCCTTCTACCCTCGTTCTCCCTATGGTGTCGCTAAGCTCTACGGTTTCTGGATCACTGTCAACTACCGTGAATCTTATGACATGTATGCCTGTAACGGTATCCTTTTCAACCACGAATCTCCTCGTCGTGGTCGTACTTTCGTCACACGTAAGATTACTCGTGCCGTTGCCGATATTCATTTGGGTCGTCAAGAGTGTCTTTACCTTGGTAACATCGATGCCAAGCGTGATTGGGGTCATGCTCGTGATTATGTTGAAGGTATGTGGCTCATGTTGCAACAAGACAAGCCTCAAGATTTCGTCTTGGCCACCGGTGAAACCCACACTGTCCGTAGTTTTGTTGAAAAGGCTTTCAGAGTTACTGGCCGTACTATTGTTTGGGAAGGTGAGGGTGTAAATGAAATTGGTAAAGATTCAGAGACTGGTAAGGTTCGCGTTCGTATTGATCCCAAGTACTTCCGTCCTGCCGAAGTTGATCTTTTATTGGGTGACCCAACCAAGGCCAACACTGAATTGGGTTGGAAGCGCAAGGTTTCTTTCGATGAATTAGTCACTGAAATGGTTGTTGCTGATATCGAAGGTGGTCTTAACTCCTCCACATTAATGTAATTTTAGACTTAATTTTTTTTTCTCTATTTTTCTTTCTTTTAATTTTACGCAATATATCACTGCCCTCAAGCAATTTACGCACACTTCATCCCTTATTTACTTGTTACAAAAAATAAAATCTTACATATACATAAAATATATATGAACTTGCTTATATTCATATTCATTGTGTGACATTATTGATTTAACCTTCTTGTGTCATAAATGTTCCAGGCTAGACTTGAGGGCTCTTGGCATTTAATTACAGGATCCGATAATTAGAAAAGACTCGAGTTAAATAACCCAATTTTGCCAACTTTGTTTAAATCAACGAAACGGAAAGACCTATTAATTACGTGGCCTATTATCAAAGATATACGTTATCATTTAAAAAGTGTAGTGCAATGTGTAACATTTGGAGTAGATCACTCTTGATCTTCACCCCGCTGTTAGGTATGCCATGAAAAAATTAAAATACTTTATTGCAGGAGGGTACGTAAATACTAGATTTGTACGTAAAACTTGTTATTAATTTCGCTAGTAATCAATAAAGAAGCACCCCATCTATTCGATTACCCACACACTTGTTATATGATCAACATACTTTTTCACTTACTTTTCGGAGTTGTCATTCTCTCTTTCCAGCGCCGATTTCATCATCAAATTAAGGAAGCCATTTAACCTAATGCTGTGTTGGAAAAATGAGAGATCGACGTATGTGATGCTAGATGCAACTAACGAATTGCAGAAAGCAATGAAATAGCGCTAATTGACCTTATATTTGTCGCGGTTATTTTTTTTCCATGCGTCATGTAATCTAATTATATATTGGGGCTTCAGACCCTTTTTCATATTAAAAGCAAAAGTAATTAGCCACCCAGAACAGGTAATAAAGAAGGGGACACACTCATGTAAATCGGCCACCACCATTTTCGAAATGTAACCCAACTAGTGTCACTACCGTTCTATAAAGGAATACTGAGTTGACAAAGACTCTGCATGCCTATGTTAATAATTTTAATAAAAATTGCAAGTATTACACGGAGGTGGAGTAGCTGCCGGCTCTTTGACCCCCCTCCCCCTCCCTTTGAATTTTTGAGAATAAATTAAATGTATACTGCAGTAAATATGAAAGGGTAAAGTACTAAAAAATATGAGTTGAGTTTAGAGTTTGCGATGTTATATAAATCCACAGAATATCAGAGCTCGCTATTATCAAGTGGATTATACTCCAAATTTATCAGCATGAAAGCGTGTATTGTTCTCTTATTTATCGCCTTTGTATACTTGGCTATCGTCGAAGCAATGTATATAAAATCCTCAGGAGATGACAAACAAATGGTAATTGAACAGCGAAGATTAAGAAAGAGAAGTTTACTTAATGGTGGCGATATGACTTCAAGCAATGTTCGCAGCCAAGGTATCAATCGAGGCGAAGTACGAACTGCAGGAAATAGTAAACAAAACCTCGTCGACTCTCTAATAGGGAGTGGCACATCAATCAGAATTTAAGTCAAATTTGGTGAATTAAATAAACATGTTTATATAATTATGCTTCCTTTGATTAACTTTACTGCAATTTTTTTTTTATTCGAGTTATTCAATTTTTAATGGAGGGGATATATCAATATAGAGATTATATAGTATGTAGCAATAGAGAGCAAGGTTAAGATTATGGTGTGGTCGATTTAGAGAACCTCACAAATGAACTCTACAAGAAGTAGTACAAGCACGATTAACACAGGAGGAATGAGCCAATTCTTGAGGAACACTACCAAATTTTGTAAACTGTGGAAAGCGGTTTAGATTTTGCATGGAATGTATCATTATTATTCATAAACTACCTAATAAAGTTATCAATATCATCAACTCTCTCTTTTTTAGCACGACGTCTTCTGTTTTTATTCTTGTATTCTGCTATCTTTCTTTTTTTATTGGGATTTACATCCTTATCGTTGGCAGCCACTACTCGGATTTCTTTCACAATTTCACCATCGCCTTGGACGAGATAAATTTTTGGACTAACTGGAGGTACAAGTGCGTCATTAGCGGCAAATTCAGCAGGAGTGAAACCACCTACTTGTCCACAATACTTGCAATAAGGGTGTCCCGATTTATCAAGAGCAATATAGTGGACCAAACTCAATTTACCGTTAGCTGCATTTGAGCATGATGTATGATCGTTTGCGAGGGCGGAAGAGTTGCTATCATTCTTGACTGACTGCTCCGTAGGACTCACATTCGAGACAGTAATGTTTGTGCTTTGAGTTTTGGTTACATTCTCAGTGGTTGAAACGGAGGGCTGCGTACCTAATATATGGCTGGAGTCGACAAACGTAGTTGTGGAACAGGAAGTGATATTGTTCTGGCCTCCATCTTTTTGAGTTTCAGAGACAGTTACAGATGGGCTTGCTGAAAAGTGCATAGTCAATTGAATCTTCTTCTTGGGAGATGCGAGTATGACGATTTTTTTACTTGTCTCTCTTGAGCTTTGACTAGCATCAGTGGTAGTAATGTTCTCTTGTACCGGAGCAGATTCTTCGTCGAGCTCGGAGAGTTGAGAAGTTGAACCAACTGCTACTTTTTTACTTGCTCAGTGTCTTCTTGTACGTTAAGATTAGAATGGGTGATTGCTTCTCTTTCGTAATATTGCAAGGTCTCTTGCAAGATATTTGCCATATTGGCGCCATCTTCAGTAGACTCAGGCTGACTACTCTTTGAACCTTCCACTCCTTGAATTTCCTCAGGTTTATTGGTGGGAGTTGCAGAATTGCTGGCATCTTTTAAAAGAGGTTTATCTGTTGAAGGAAGGCATTGCTGATCTTAAACGGTAATAACCAATGTTGTCAAAATTGAGGGCCATACTACGGATAGAAATTTACTACTTACTACTAGGAAAGTCAGTTTCACACAGATATGAAAATGAGTCTTCCGATTCATTATCCACTATCTCTAGTCTTTCGCTAAATGTACATAGTTTGTGAGTAAATCACTCAGCGAAAGTTGTATCTAATATACCTACTACAAATATGAATTTTCTTCCTTGCTAGACGTCATTCTTAAAATGATATGAAGTTGAAAAGAAAGAGGATTTTCAAAATCTAAAATCTTTTCTTTGATATAATTGATTGAAGCTCATGATAAATTGCGAATCTGATATATAGCTCTATGAGATGTCAATTAGCTGTGTTTGCGTAGTAGCTTATACATGCTCCATATATTTTCTAAATTCTGATTGGCCATGAGCCTCTTTAGTATCACAATCAGTACAGGGTTTTAACTGGATGGAAGGGAGCCGAAAAAAAAAGAACCCGAGAAACAATTATTTTAACCCATCTTCTCACTAAAATTTTTTTCGTCATTCTTTCCTTTAAACAATTGTCCTTTTTTTTTGTGTGTGTGTCTTTAGAAATAAACCATTTTAGACAACTGTACATCGAAATAACTTATCCATAAAAAGACTTTGTTTAGAAGAAAAAGGTTCTTGATTATACACTAGTGTCTCCAGCCGTATATTTACATAGAACGACAGATATATTTCATTCATTTGAGAAGATTTTTTGAATTTTTGGCCTCCATTACCCACTCTTGTGTAAAAAAAAAAGACTTTGAATTATAAGAAAAAATGACAACTGCTATTCCTTTTCCCTTACGTGACCCTCAACTCAAAGACGAAGGAAAACCAAAGCAATTTCAGCCTAATCTCAATGTGAAATTATTGTGTCCCGATTGTAAAAACGATCCACCTCATATTGTCGAAGAATTCGCCTCGGGAGATCTTGTTTGCGGAGACTGTGGACTGATTCTCGGTGATCGTATTATCGATACCAGATCAGAATGGAGAACGTTTGCTAACGATGAAGGAGATGTATGTTTTCGTTTTCTATTATGTGAATAGAACAAAGTTTCATTAACATTCTATGAAAAAAAAACTATAGGATCCTTCTCGTGTTGGTGCCGCAGCAAATCCATTATTGGACGGAAATCAGCTGGATACAGTGATTTCTCGAAGAGATGGTGGCTCTGGAACAGCAAAGGATCTTAATAAAGTACACGGTCGAGCTACTGCTATCAAGGGTGAACGGAATCTTGTTCAAGCTTATAAAGAGATTAGTGCCATGTGTGACTCCATCTCCTTATCAAAAATTGTCAGCGATACAGCGAAACAACTTTACAAACGTGTGGAAGATGAAAAGTTACTGCGTGGTAAATCCAGCGATGCTATCATTGCCGCTTGTATCTTTATTGCTTGTCGTCAAGAAAAGGTCGGTCGTACCTTCAGAGAAATTTGTGCATTGACTCGTGTCCCCAAGAAGGAAATCGGCCGTTGTTACAAGTCTTTACAATCCAAACTTCAAACAAACACTACAATCATGAATTCAGAGGATTTGATGCTGCGTTTCTGTTCTAACTTACAATTGCCTAATTATGTACAAAAAGCTGGTATTGATTTGGTTAAGCGAGCAAAAGAACTTGGAACGCTTGCAGGCAAGTCACCTATTTCTGTTGCGGCTGCGTGTATCTATCTTGTCTCCTATCTTTATAGACAACCTAAATCTACCAAAGATATTGCTCATGTTGCCGGTGTATCCGAGGTCACTATCAAAAGTGCTTACAAATCTTTATATGCTGAACGTGAAAGCTTGGTAGATTTGGAATCCTTGAAGCAAAAGACAAATGGTGACGGTTTAAGTTTTGAAGATTTGGCTTTACCCTAATGTGGCGTGTATATTCTTTTACCCTTATTTTCTTTTTTTTTTTTCCAAAAAACAAGCAAATATAAACATCCCCCAAAAAAAGTAGAAAGTTTTATAAACAAAAAAATGAATAAATGTACATAATATAAAACCATTATTGATTCTTCTTGTTAGTTAAAATTATACACCAAGTTTTACTTGGGATGAATTCCCCAGTTCACGCTAAATTCTTGATATTAAATCCCCAGCATCTTAGCTGCGAGTTGATTAAAATTTGTACTTTTAGTGAAATGTGTGTGCACGCACTGTCAAAAGAAAAACGTACGACGATTTTGATTGTATGTATGTAAAACGCCATGTTCTTTAAATAAAAACGATGTTATTCCGAGGCGTTCGACACACTATGTGATGATGATGGCCCCAAGTGATCAAAGCCCAAATGGTTAAAAATAGAACGCACACTACCACTACTGTGTAATCGATAATCAACAGAATCCGAGTTTCTGCCAGATCATCAAGGAAAGGATTGTGTTACGTCCGTACGTACTATAATATCTCCAGGACACTAATGGCTTGTAAAACAACACAAGGTGATTACTGGATTAGGATATCGGAATACACACTCCTCTCCTTAATCATGCATTTTTAGTAACGGTAAACATTAATTCTCTTTGAATCGCATAATAAAATGTAATTAGAATGAAACAGAAGCAATTGACTTTTTATTGTGATAATTAATGATGAGGGCAATGAAAAAATAGGATAATAATAAGTTAAGAAGGTATATATATATAAAATAAAAATGATAATACATGGCGAATAAATATTACAATTCAATCTACAAGTGAAACTTTTGCTTGTATTTTAAATAAGTGGGGGATGATGGACTTTCAGATCTTTCTTGGTGATGAATGATGTAATCCCCTTGTTGAGAAATATGGCTGTCATCTGAAACTTGCTTGTTGTATTGACTGTAGCGATCAATGATACTAGGGGAAATAAGTGTCCCTAAAACTGCCCCAGTCGGGGAAATGAGACCGGTAGAAGAGCATGTTGAAGGGGGAGAAATGATCGCTTGTGCTTGTTGTTCTTGTTGTTGTTGAGTAACAATAGGAGCCAATTTCTTTTTTCTACGCATTAACAGGGACTCTTTCTCATCTTCATCACTGCTTATTAAGTTTGTGCAACGAAGAGGGAGTGTTGCAACTCGATAAAACTCGGGGCAAGTGTTGTTCATCATGCTATAGCTAGATACAACTCTTGTAGAAGATGCTTCGTTGGTGTTGGGTGTTTTAGGTGGTGATGCGATGTGAATTGTGGGTGAGGCAATAGAGCTACTGTATTTGTTGATGCGGTATTGAATAGCTGCAATCCAACTCTCCATATCTACCTCGGATTTACATTCAATAATCCAAGGTTTGACATCGTTCATGTCACTTGTGTACGGCTCTAATCGAAAGCAAAATGGATGTTGTGCTGTACGAGTTGGAATGACTTGGCATACTTTTCTCAAGTTGATAATTTGAGAAGCACAATCGGAATGCTACACACAGGAAAGTTAGTACTTGTCAAATTATAATTGTTATACGTGAATATAAATGTACCTCATCTTTATAGAAGCGTAGCTCAGAATCAAGCAAGACAAAGAATCTTGATATCCAGCGAGATCTTCCAAAGGGTAAAGAAATCATTTTTGTCAACCAACCCGCAACGGGTGCTGTAGTTGAAGTAGTAGTAGTAGTAGCGTGAATTGAAGACATGAGATTATTATTATTATGAGTTAATTAAATAAATAGAAGAAATGAAAAATCACAAAATTGCATTGAATTTATATAAAAGAAAAAAGAAAACGCCTATGACCCCGATGACTGGTTCTTTCCTTATTAGCTCCTAATCCTATCAACCATTTTTTTTTTACAGTAATAGAAAAAAAAACCTTGAACACACACATCAAACACCATCTTGAGTAGAATACCCCTTAAATCACTAGGTTTTATTTCTAATTATATCAATCTTTTATTATGCTTAATTATCATAGGCGTATTTTTCCTCGGCAGCAGTAAAAAGGAAACGCTAATTATGATTAAATAGGATAATTCCTTTTTGCCAGGGCATTGACGATACTTGACGATATCCGTAGCAATTTATATTTTAACAACGAGGTGTCAAATGATATCAAATGATGTGATAGTTCTGTCATCATTTTCAATTAATAAAAATATGAAAAGAAGGGATGCTAAAGTGTGTGTTTGCAAGTCAAACATACGCTTTCAATCATGTGCAGTTGATCTACCTTGTGTGTGTATATCTTCATCACCCACATTGTTTTTAACATTCCGCCCATCAACAACCTCTCTCACCAAACAGATGCGAGAAGGTCTCGCTCAAAATGGAGTAGATCGGGTATTCCCTTTTTCACATAACACAGCGATTGGCTCACGTATGTATCTATTGTAAACGCTTAAAGTTTCATACCATAACGTAGAATCTTGTAGAAATAATCCATATCGAAGCTCTTACGTACGATCGTTCCAAGGCCAACTTTTTCTTTTTCACAACGAGCAATTGAAAGTCTATTTACACAATTGCGATATTACAATTAATAGAACATACTGCGTTTATTTCATGCAGGTTATCGATTTCCCACATCAACACAAAGCATAAATAAGAATAACAACAATAAACTGTATTGATAGCGATCTGCAGTCTGCATCCTCCTATTAAAAAAATATTACTGAAATCCTTTTTATACACCCCTTAGTTTTTTTTTTTATGAAAGTGCCATCTGCTCCCCAATCAGATTGATCTGAGACATGAGCTGTTAAACAAATTCCACCATTGCCGAGCGTGACGGTTTTTACGCATTTTCGGTACTATGTTCTAACGCAGTTGCAGCTTTCTGCCATTCCGGATGTCAGTCTCTCTCTTTTTTTTTTCTCTCTTTCTTTTTTCCTTCACTTTGTTGTCGCGATCTGGAATTGATAATGGATTTCCCAACAATGAATTATTTTATAGGTACAATACATATCACTGATTCGAAATTCACATTGACTCACTAAAGTGTTTGTACTTGAGCAGCAGATAACAGTAACAATAATGCAGCGGTAGCATCAATGAAGCGAAAGCATGAACAAGAACCACAAGAAGAGAATGTATGTATACATGCATATTATTTAATACCATCTATACATGCTAACAAAATCATGTCTTTAGCTCAATTCAAGGAAGAGAATGCATTTGGTTGATCATCTATCACCAACTACTATTACTACTACTTCCACTACTCAGACACAACAACCATTTTCTTTACCGTCACCACCACCTGTACAAGGAGTCACGACAAAAGGAACCTTTCAGTTGTCACCCAATGCTACAGCCAATAGAGCCAATGTTGTTGTCTTACCGCCTTCAACACCACCAGAGGATGATATTGTGATGATGGAAGACGAATACACGGATGAAGATGAAGTACTGGCAACACCTTCAGCGACAGCGGTCAGGTACATAGCTTATGATGTAGGTGATGACCTGGATGAAGGTGGTTATATCGGCTCTTTAGAACGTGGATGGAGCGAAATGTTTAATGAAATGTACTAAACTTACCATTGTGTAAAAATCTCAAACACAAATTTCATCTAAAATTGTAAATAAATAAAACAACACTCGGAGTTTTAGACTTCTTTCAAGCACTACAAGTGAATAAAAAGTCAACTATTCCTTTTTTAAGGAGCGACGAGGAGTAGGAGGTTGTAGTACTTGAGATTGTGTGTCTCGGGACCTAATCAGTTTCTCTTTCTCTCTGTCAGAATAGTGAATAAAAGGAGTACAGTGCTTCCACTCTCAATTTACCAAATGTTTGAAAACTCTGCACACTTTTAAGAAGCAGATTTTTTTCAAGTAAATTATTCACTTGAAAGAAAAATAATTTGATAAACAAACTGATCACAAAGAAATTTATAACTTTCTTATTTTTATTATATCTTTGTGTAGATTCGTCAGATTTGATAATTGAAAGGACGGATCTACAACAAAAGCAGATATAAATAGGGAGAATTTAGATGATTATCCTTTATTGTATGGTATAAAGGTGCTTTAGGATTGACGTTTCTGTCTTTTGTAGCTCATACTAATAGAAAGTGATGAGGGTGATGAGGTTGAGGATGTTGGGGTTGGTGTGCTAGGTAGCGGTGGTCGTTCCAAACAGCTGTTGACTCAGGAAGTGTCATTTTGATTTTGTGTTTTATTAGATAAAACAGTGTCCAATACATCCTTTACTATTTGACAGCATATCCGGGAGGAGATCATAGCATGTTACGCGGTAGAGCCGAAGTTCGAAACTGAATTGCTTATTTCAATTTTAGTACCCCTAGAAACACGAGAGATATAAGCTGTAGGTCTGTTCAATTCAAGCATATTGAGCATGAAGTCCCGCAAACATACTTTTCATATATCAACTGTTGCAAGTACTCAATGCAGACCGAAATTACTATGACCTTTAGCAATCCTATCATTTTCCTTGCAAACAACCAAGTCAAAGTGCAATATTACTTGATGGACTCTTTATATCCACTAAACCTTGCGGTTCTGTTTAATAAAGTTCAAGACTAAAAGGTGTTTCTTTGTGAACTTTCGACTCACACTAACCACGTATAGCATCGATTTTGTTATTAAACTTGTTTGATTGCGAGCCGAAAAAGGTAACTGTGACTGGCGATAGTTTACATCCGCATTCCCTTATTTAAGCCCCCAAAATGACGTATCCGCTTCCTTTGATTAGGATTAACTCGTGTCATGAGCTTATTTTTTAGGTATCAACAGATTCAGATACTTACAGTAACGTGCAAAGCTCATTTAATAAATCAAAGATTATTAATTGGAGCTCAAATGAAAAGCGTCCCTGACTACTAAATTCTGACTTTAATTTTTGGGATTATTTATTTCATGATTTCAATGCTGACTTCACTAAAAGACTTTTTTGCATGGATAATCAGCTCTTGTTGTATACTATTCAACTTAGGAAGACAAAGAGCACTCGAGAACGACAATCAAGCCGTCGTAATTCAGATGGAACCGCTATCTCAGTCTGATAGAGAAGAACTAGATATCAATAATACCGTTGCACCTCAGGCAGCTACAGCCACCGGGAACGATGCAGAGGCGCAAGGTGTGAAGGATGAGGACATCCCATCTTTTCTTGATGCTAGTCAGGCGTTGGAATTGGAATCAATAGACACAATAAGTATGGATCGGTATTCACTATCATCTGCTGTATCATCTAATTCGAAGAAGGTGAAGAAAACAGAGACAGCACTTACAGAAGAGCAGATCAATGACAAATACTTTATTGAGAACGGAGTCCTATACCGCACTATCCCCGGAGACACGAGGAAGTTTGCGTTTATTAAAAAGTTGTAAGATGAAGTTTCAAGTGAGCATCAGCCTTTGTCTTTAACTGATATTGTCTATTAGTAAAGCTAATGCTTGATTCCATATATACCCACCCCCTTTACAGAAGTGGCTTCTCTCTTAATTAAAATAGTTTCATAATATGTTATCTTCTTAATTGCCTCAATCACTCTGATCAACTCTAGTATAATAAAAATCCATATTCTGTGAAATGCCACTAAAAGTGAAATATGCAGACAAAAGTTCCATATTCATTTAAAAATTATTTCATCAAATTTCTCTTGATCTTTTAGGACGGATGCTCCAGGCGCTCTACATAAACATACCGCCTTATTTGTTACAAGCTGAATCTTTCGACACGTATAGTACATACCGCCTATAAAATAATAAATAAAAGGAAAGTCTTGATAATTCATACTATGGCATTCCATAGAATGCCACAAAAGAGTGGTAGCAAAGAGTAAAGAATAGATAAATATGTTCCAGAGAGTAATGTGAGCGTAATTAACAACAATAAATATGACTTTTTTTTTAAAAAGAGATTAAAACCTTTAACCAGCTATGTGAGTCAAATAGGCCCTGAAAGTATGAGTAAATAGAGATTCATGTAGAGCAAGGATGATATTACATGAATGCATGTCATACATAGTATAAGTTATGGAAGCTGATTGCGTATCTAGCTAAAAACAAGATTGATTAATGATCTGTTATGATCATATGTAGATTGTTTCAATTTAACACGTAAGCTCTTCTAAAGCTCCTTTTAATGCTTATGAAGCCTTCGAATAAGTCGGGTATTATACTCGTACAGCTCAAGATTTTCGCTAGTCCGGACAAAGAAAACGGATGATTCATCAGATAATATAAACACAGTTGATCATCAGGTTCGGGTGCTTCTAAAATGACCAAATTCTTTGTAGCATACTGGTCTCTCGTCATACACATTCATGTAGGGCCCTTGAAATAATTTAAAGTCGAATACACTCCAAAGGGGCCACGATTTCTCAAAAAGAGAAGACTTGTATATACTATTTGTTATACACAAAAATCTCCTTCTCGGCCCAATCATGTAGAACACTTGAAATAATTGATGAGTACATACACCAAAGGGGCCATGATTTTTCGGAAGCAAAGAAGAAAACTTGCATAATTCTTCATTAGGGGGTGGTTATTTACAAATAATTATCCAATCAAAAGTAAGATGATTTTACTTTTGAAATTTTTACGATCGTCAGGCCAATCATACGACAGTACATAAAAAAAAAATAACAAAGAAATACTCCTTTTTATACAAAAACAAAACAAACTTTCATCTTCTCCTGGGCCATTTTCCCAAGATATATATAAAGCGGACGATATATCTCATCATTCTCTTCGTTCACTTCATTCAAGTTTTTTTTATTGATTGATGGCAGTTGAGAGTAGAATCCTCAAATGCAAACTGGGTCCGCTATTGCAGCAGGATTTCAAACCTTTCAAGGTATAATCCATTAAAAGTTTTAAAGACAACATTTTTATTAATAGTCAATGATATTATCATAGAATGAATTTCGCGTTATTTCAGAAGAGCATAGCATTCTTAGAAGAGACGCCATCAATTTCGCATACTATATGGTTGTTCACTGGTTAGAAAATAGGGACACTGGAGATCCTCAGCCATGCCCTCCTCTACTTCAAGGTCAATTTTGGAGCCATTGCTATAGACTAGTCAGTGATTATCGGAATTTCAGGCTTGACGTTGTATGTTGTCAGAATTATTTACAATAAGAGAAATCTTGACTCATTTACAATCATACCTATTTATTTATACAGGACGTTGCAGTGAATATGGCACATCGCTTCATTGAATTTGATAATTTGAGGCTGAACGAAGCTAGAGGTATACTTGATGAATTCTTTAACTCAGAAGTGGCTTCTCTCTTAATTAAAATAGTTTTATAATATGTTATCTTCTTAATTGCCTCGATCACTCTGATCAACTGCCATGGACATGGGGAATTGAACAGGGTCAATACGGTTTGCTGTGGTAAGATACTCCAAAACAACGTTACAATCAGTAATGTCAACGACCTTGTCACCAACAAACATATCTTGAGTTAAAGTAAACCAGGAAGTATGTAATTCATCCAAATCTTGATATTGCACAGGCTTCAACTTTAATCCTCGAGAACCTCGTGTATGTTCTAAATCTTTGCACATATGTTCCAAAGCTACTTTGTGAGCGATCAATAACATGGTTTTATCAGTTTTTGTTTCAGGGAAAGATGCGTTGCACAAATCAATGTATTTTGATGTCTGTGCGATATCTCCATGGAAACCATAACAACGGATCAACTTCAAAAGCAAGTGGGGCGTAAGTGACTTATCCTCCTTTAACTTTTCGACTATCTTTTCAACATTTTCATTTGAGCGAGTTGCAGCATAAGACAATGCAGCACTTGCGTAAAGTGAAGCTTGATCTTTGTTCTCTTCGTTTTTCGTCATACAAGCTGAAATGGCATCCGTTCTATTCATGATTCCGTATGCCTATAATTGCCATGGTTAAATACAAAAGAGACAAGAATGCAATTATATCAAAGATACTCACTCTCATCAACAATTCCCAAGCAGTTTGATCGTTCAATGTTGTCAAATCAAAAATCTCTGTAAATCTATCCACAAGAGCACGTAAATCCTCAGCACGGTATGTATTTCCAAATCTAAATCCAAGCTTCAAAACACTCTTCCAGACATCGATATTCTCAACAACTTCAAGTGGTAAACGGTTGGAAAGATACCAACTTTCATTATTATCCATAAAACTAAATCTAGATTTCTGTAGGAAGAGGCGAAAAAAAATAGAAGGAGGCCAAAAAAGAAAAAAGTGCTGTGTTGGTGACGACTTGAGTATTATTTCACAGTCATTACCGATTTTTCTTACGCTACTCCTGCTAGAGTTGCTACGATTTTACAGTTTTATGCTGCTCTTTTGAATGATATTGGCTTGCACAACCTTAATGTAAAACGGTGGTCCTTAATTCCTATAGCTACACATCAAATGGGTATTTTATATAATTTGGTAAAGTGTATCTCGGTCAGTGCAATACTAACCACTTCTATAATTTTTTTTAGTGCATGTGAATTTCTCTGGCCCTGTAATATTATATATTTTACTTCAACGATTGAGAAATAGAGGACCCCTGCCTGATATTGAACTACAACACGAAACTGGGACACTGGTAACTTTCAACTATTTCACTAGAGTACTTTCATTTTTTTTTAACATTTACGTAATCATGACAGAGGTTTAATCAAGGAACTACTCGTGCTGAATTTCTCAGGCACTACAGGATACCGGAATTCAAAGAGCATTTGTGGCAGCAGATTTTTCGATTAGACAAGTTGGTCAAAAATAGAAGATTAGGTGGGTTTGCTTGTCACCTTTATCAATGAAAAAACTTAAATTAATCGTAATGTATAGAGAATGAAGTAAATCGTGATAGACCCTACCAACTCGCTTATGGATTTAAGACTAGTGTGTACGTCGTCGTTGTTGGAAGGAGGAAGTGAAAGAACAGCGACAATAGGAGAAGTGCTTTGAATCAAATCCTCAGATGTAAGTGCTAAGTAGACATAAGTCAGTATGCTGAGATACACACTCTTTCTATATGAATAAAAACTCACTAGAAGCATCCAAGATGGAAATGGAAGTATTACATTGACTTGCCATCTTCCGGGCCACTTCATGAATATCAACACCATTAGTAATGTATTCCAATTGAGAACGAGAACTAGCCTTCTTGTTTTGTTCCTGCAGAACTGTATTTCAGTACTTCATGTTCACATTACGCGTGACGTGAATAAAGAACCCTACCTTTAATGAGTCGAAAGCACCCACAAAACGTGTAAAGTCGTTGCTATGAATTTAGTACCTCCTCAAGGTCTTGAAAACGACGGACCTCATCAGCTTATTGTTACAGCTATGAACGTTGATCGAGATGTCTCTTTATCATTTTCCTCCATTACCGTAGACGATGCTGGTCAAACCGTCTCACCCAACGCCAACTATCCCATGGTAGAATACGTGGGCCACGATTTAACATTGGGTGTAGATACGAGCCGTTCATTTTTCACAAGTTTTGCTTGGTTAACTAGTGATTTACTGGGTCTAGAACGTTCATTAGTAGCTTATCGACAAGCTAAATTAGTGGGCGGCATACAAAACAAGTATTTCCAACATGTGGACGGCCAAAGAGTGCCTTGGAGTGTTGTCGTTTTGTTGGGCGCTAATGACAGGGTCAATGTTGAAGGTCAAGAAGTCAATCGCAAAGCTTTTAGTATATCTAATGCGGAATACCAGTAGGTTCTAAGTGAATATGACAATACATGAGAATAGTTACTGATAACCTAATTTTATATAGAGTACGTTCAGGCCGTCAATGGGCGCAAATGAAGGAGTTGCAATCAAGAGAGCACGCCCATATTCAAGAAGTATATGATCTTATTGCTAGCCCAAAAGTTCACACCATTACAGACTTCAGCTTATATGTGAGATCCATTTCTCAAACTCATAATAGGTCGGTTATTACATTTTATATAGTTTACTTTCAGCTACTAATACCATTTTCTCATTAGAATCTTCGACTTCAATAGATCATATAGACATAGAGAAATTAAAGGTCATTTGTACTCTGCTAAAAAAATGACACTTGACTACATTGCCGACAATATCATTGGGCTGTATCCTCTACGGGTGGATAACGAGACATATTGTAAAGTAATGCTCCCTCACAAAAGCACAAAAAAAGAACGTCGACGCGCCAGAAAACAATTTAGAAATGAGAGTACTGGTTTTCGTCCACCCACACAAAGAACAATCGTAGCATTCGGTGACGCATCTATCAATAGCTCTATGAAAGGCCATCCACCAATCCCTCACCAAGTAAGTATTCCAATCAAATGATTGATAAAATTTTGAACTAATTGTCTCTATCTGTCTACACAGCAACAACAAAGAGCGATTGCAAGAAAAGCCCTACTAGTTCGTGTCGACGAATACAACACCTCCCAAACATGCAACGTTTGCCACAGCCACTTGGAAAATGTGTACGCCAGAGAGAACGTTTGCTTTGAGCACAGGTACCAAGATACCAACTTTCATTATTATCCATAAAACTAAATCTAGATTTCTGTAGGAAGAGGCGAAAAAAAATAGAAGGAGGCCAAAAAAGAAAAAAGTGCTGTGTTGGTGACGACTTGAGTATTATTTCACAAGCATCACAATGCACTCAACGCACTCTGCACAATGGTGAGTAGTTTAATCATGTTTTGTTGAAATTAGGAAATTAACTGTTTTTTTAGTTCTTCTCTACCCGTTGAAATTCTGTAACCAATGTTTAGCTGGTAGATCCACTGTAAGTGCACTTTTGCATGCTCCAAATGGTGGTTTTATATAACAGTTGTATTGTAGGTGTGGAACCGAGACTTTAATGCTGCTATCAATATTCGAAATATACTTGCTTTGTATATTGAGAATAACTATGACATTAACTCTCGGCCCATTCCCCTCTCAAGAACACGGCGGTAACGAAACGCCAGACAGCTACCCGTTTAGCCCGCATGTAAGTAACAAAACGACAAAAATAAGAATTTTGTAAGAACTAACCATCTTCTGTTTAGGCTTCGTAAGTTTTATATTGTCAAGTTTGTAGTTAAATGTGTGACTAATTTTTTTTTTTACGACGTCATTTTGGGGGCTTAAATAAGGTCGTGCTTTACATCCAGATATTGGTCTCCATTGTTATTGCTTAGTGGAGGTCTTGACTTTCCATGTCTCCCACAAATGACATTGTAAAAGGAAAAAAAATATTCTCTCGCTTTAACCGACCCTTTGCATAATAATAATATCACCTTTAAATATATACAATTTGACTCATATACACAACAAAAATACGACACACACATATATATTACATACATAACATGCTTTTACCCTTTATAACTTTACTTTTTGTCTTGCAAGTCTTGGCAAGTACAGAAGTTTCTTTCCGAGATGCCAACATTGAATACATTGGACGTTGGCATAGAGGAAAGGACACTATTGCAAGTGATTGGCCTGGCGCTTATTTCAAAGTCACTTTAAAGCAAACGAGATCTATCAAATTACAACTTACACAACCAACATCTTTTCAAGTCAGCATAAACAACAACCTCTTTGAGTTTCATAATGTGACAAGTACAGTCGATTTAGTACCTCCTCAAGGTCTTGAAAACGACGGACCTCATCAGCTTATTGTTACAGCTATGAACGTTGATCGAGATGTCTCTTTATCATTTTCCTCCATTACCGTAGACGATGCTGGTCAAACCGTCTCACCCAACGCCAACTATCCCATGGTAGAATACGTGGGCCACGATTTAACATTGGGTGTAGATACGAGCCGTTCATTTTTCACAAGTTTTGCTTGGTTAACTAGTGATTTACTGGGTCTAGAACGTTCATTAGTAGCTTATCGACAAGCTAAATTAGTGGGCGGCATACAAAACAAGTATTTCCAACATGTGGACGGCCAAAGAGTGCCTTGGAGTGTTGTCGTTTTGTTGGGCGCTAATGACCATGCTGTCGACTACACTTCTCATGAATATAAAGACGTCTTGACTTCATTTATCACAAAGATCAGAAAAACATTGTATGAATCAGCTCCTATATTTATTCTCTGCGAACCTTTGGGCGACATGTTTAGATCCTCGCAACAAGCTGTATTGGATTTGGTACGCAGTGGAGACCAACATGTTTATTTTATTGATACCACTGCTTGGCTACGTTATGGTCCTAGTAATTACAAAGATAGTGTAAGGCACATCTACAGATTGATATGCATATATGTTAACTCTTGGTTGTAAAAAAATAGGGTCATTTAACAGATGCTGGACATGCTTTATTTGCCAACAAGCTTGCTCCACTTTTACAAATCAAATTGACGCACCCTCGAGACCCCTTGCCAGGACCTCCTCCAAACCCCAATTTACCCGGTGATTGGCAAACCATGGACGTTGGTCAAGAGGACCGTATTGGATTACCAGGCACTGTCTCTGCTGATTCCTCTACAACATTCACATTATGGGGTTCTGGTGCAGATATTGATAATGACCGTGATGCTTTCCGCTTTGTTTATCAACCATTTTCAGATCAAGGTGTGATTGAAGGTGCTGTCCAATCTCATTCTGCGTTTGCCAAGTGCGCAAAGGCTGGTATCATGATTCGTGAGCATTTAGGCAACGGATCACCTTTGATCATGTTGGGTATTTCTCCTGCTGAAGGAATTTTTGTTCAAGTAAGATACAACAATTATGAATCCACCAAAGTGTTCAAAAAGATGAGAGCCTCTCCGCCTTATCGCTTACGACTTGTGAGACAGAAAAGCTCAGACGTCTTTGATGCACAAATTCAACATATTGAATCCACCAATGATACTTGGGAAACGTTTGCTTCGATTCCATTTGTCATGGCACGCGATGTGTATGCAGGTCTTGCTGTGACAAGCTGTGATACCTCTGTTGTGAGTGTCGCCAAGTTTACTGAAGTTGCTATTTATCATAGCGCATTTATGAACACGAAAGAGCAACAGCCTCGATTTATAGAACAACAACAACAGCAATAAAAAAGTTTTATTTATTTTATATTTTTATTGAACTGCGAAACAGGGAAAGTTGTTTAAATGGGGATATTTTGTGATTTATTGCTTCTTTTGCTTTGCCTCGAAACGAACAGGAGTTTGAATGCCAACGAGCCAAGTGATTCCAACACCAGCGATAAACATAAAGAGAATAACAACACCAAGAACCATGAAAACACCAGGTGTGAATAATTGGTATTTGGCAAAAATAGGCAACTTGGGATCTGTAGTGGCAGGTGCACGGCGGTATAATTTTTGACTCTCTTTGGCATCACTAGAAGTATAAATAACAGCATAATCATCATTGACCTTTTCTTCAACAGCTTGGATAACTTGGTTCAACAAAGCATCTAATATCTCCAATTTAATATACACAGTCATACACATACAACTAACACAATTTACCATTGTTCTCCAAAGTATTCACGTCGTTGTTGGAAGGAGGAAGTGAAAGAACAGCGACAATAGGAGAAGTGCTTTGAATCAAATCCTCAGATGTAAGTGCTAAGTAGACATAAGTCAGTATGCTGAGATACACACTCTTTCTATATGAATAAAAACTCACTAGAAGCATCCAAGATGGAAATGGCAGTATTACATTGACTTGCAATCTTCTGGGCCACTTCATGAATATCAACACCATTAGTAATGTATTCCAATTGAGAACGAGAACTAGCCTTCTTGTTTTGTTCCTGCAGAACTGTATTTCAGTACTTCATGTTCACATTACGCGTGACGTGAATAAAGAACCCTACCTTTAATGAGTCGAAAGCACCCACAAAACGTGTAAAGTCGTTGCTATGAATCTTCAAATAAGTTGCGTTTAAGTAAATGAATGACGTGTTTATTATTATCTTTGGTTACTACCTCGGGTTGGTTTACGAGGGCAATCAACTTGGCAGAACAAATATCTTCAGACAAAGAGTTCATGATGGTAGAAGTAGCATCTGAGTTGTTAATAACCAATTGGTCTGAAGTCTTTCCAGTGTGTACGTAAGATGGAAATGGAAGTATTACATTGACTTGCCATCTTCCGGGCCACTTCATGAATATCAACACCATTAGTAATGTATTCCAATTGAGAACGAGAACTAGCCTTCTTGTTTTGTTCCTGCAGAACTGTATTTCAGTACTTCATGTTCACATTACGCGTGACGTGAATAAAGAACCCTACCTTTAATGAGTCGAAAGCACCCACAAAACGTGTAAAGTCGTTGCTATGAATCTTCAAATAAGTTGCGTTTAAGTAAATGAATGACGTGTTTATTATTATCTTTGGTTACTACCTCGGGTTGGTTTACGAGGGCAATCAACTTGGCAGAACAAATATCTTCAGACAAAGAGTTCATGATGGTAGAAGTAGCATCTGAGTTGTTAATAACCAATTGGTCTGAAGTCTTTCCATCTTTGATATAACTACACACACACACACACACACAAAACGGTTAATGAAACATACATGACATTCACGCTCTAAAAGTCTTACTTTCTCGGAGACCACATGAGACAAGGAACAGTAGACTCAAAGGCCAAAACAGCTGAGGCCATTGAAAGCAAAGTGGCTGCAGTGAAAATCTTCATGTTTGAATTAGTATGTTGAAACAAGGGATAAAAAGAATTATATGCTGTCTGGTCTCCAGCTCCACTTTGAGCGCTGTTCCCGTATAAAGAGAAAAAAAAAACTCAGCAAAGTCACAGAAAAAAACGATTCGAAATCTAAACTTTAAACTGATTCAAATGCGAGTTTTTATTATGAAAGAAACAAGAGATTATGTATATATTATTTAAAAGCAGGTGAATAAAGGTAACAATTGTTGGGAAAAAAAAAGAAAGGTCGATAATGATTATTATTATTATTACTCGTCTTCGTCATCCATTTCATCATCGCCTTCATCAGCGGAGGTATATTCTTCTTCAGTTTCATCTTTCTTCTCAGGTATTTGATAAGATTGTGCCCATTTAACAAGAAGGGAAGGGTCTTGTACTGATAAATCGTAGTTTAGAAAAAACAAGAACTCTTGTTCCATACGAGCAATTCTTTGATTGCGTTCTTGATGGTTGACTTCGGTAGGAGGAGGCGTAGCGGGCGTTGTCGCTGGTGCTGCCTCACATGGTGTTGCGCTTGTTGTCGTTGATGCCGTTGTTTCTGCTGCTGCTGTTGCTGTTGCCGCAGTATTATTATCAGGTATCTGTTTCGTGTCGGTAGACTTTTCAAGCGCTTCTGTAATATTTTGAATAACTTGGGCAGTAACTGGTATTTTAGGAGAGGTGGGTGGTGTAATTAGTGTGTCTGTCGTATTCGTACTTTTCTTATTGCTGTTGTTGTTGTTGGTGTTATTTTGGTTTATCGCTGGTTTTAAACGTTGTCCTCCAGTATAGATAATCTTTTTGAGGCTTTCGTGTATATATTTTGATGCCATAATAAAGGCCACCATGATCATACGGGAACCACAGCCAGCAGTGCCTTTTAAATTACGATAACGCTATAAAAATTAAGGGGTTCTCAGTTAGTGCTTTTTTCGGAAACTGAATCAAACATTTTTTTTATATTTAGTTTACCTTATTTAATCTCTCAACATAGCTTATAGCGACAAGTAAAGTGACGCTAGGACAAATGGTTGGAGTAGAAACTGGACTTTGACAATATTTTTGAAGTGCTATTTCGAATGGTTCGTTGACGTCCATGTTGGTTGTATCTATCAAGTTGTTCATCATGTAATACAATTGCTGAATTTTTTCGGTGCAAGGCTTTTCCTCCCAAGCTTGAGATACATAGAGTGCTAAATGTGCTGTAAGTACATAACAATGAATATTAGTCAGATGTTAATTCATGGTGTGAAGAAAAAAAAATAATTCATTGTTTACCTAAACATTTTTTATCAAGTCGTTTACGTCTATTGAGCTCTATCGCTTGAAGTAGTGCACAAGCTTGACTGTATCCAAACGATTGTGGTTGAGTCAGCTTTTCCGGATGGTTGGATTCTAACTGTTGTTTTTTGTAAGGGCAAGGTACAGGGCGTTTCTTATGAGAGTGTTTATCGACTTTCATATAAGTTAATGTAAGGTGTAATCGAATGCTATTACCAAGTGGTTATGTGTGTGATACAATATTTTAATTAAGTAAGTTATTTTTTTTGAAAAAAAGATAAAAGTGAAAAAGAAAAAGTGGTATATATACAAGGCCAAAAAACTAAGCGAATTTTTTTTGGATTTGTAATTGTTTTAAAGTTGTAAGCTTGAATATAATTGCCGCGCCAATGCATGATTCATTGAATTTCTAATCAATTTTTTTTTTGGTAATCAACCAATCTGAATCAAAGGATTTTTAATTTGCCGAACAATTATTAAGGTCGTTGTCGTTTATTCATCGTAGTAAGACCAATGATTGTAAATGATTACTTATTTTTCGTAGTAAAAACTACTACGACTTACGTACTTTAGTCATTGCTATTCGTAACGATTTTGTAGTATATGCATAAAAGCATTATCTCATTGTTTGTCAACCAGATCACACTACATATCCATCTTCGACGGTGTGTAACCGAAATCGTTACAGGAAGTTGTTTAGATAAAACAGATATAAAAAAGATCTTGAATATAGCACAAATGGGCTTTTGTAGTGTTCGGGCAACTCGACCGTTTTTCTTCATACACGAGAAGTATCTCGTCTGTTCAAAAATGGTAATTTTTTGAACTGCTATACAAAAAATAGTCATTCGAGAATGCTTACTAATATTTTGAGTACTGCTTTTCAAGAATTCTTTATGCCCCTATTTTTCTTTATCAAAGCCTCGCCAACAACCACCTCATTTTTACATTATAATAAACAGTCATGCAGCTCTAATAGCAAATAGAAAAAACTAGTTTATTTCTATAAATATTGTGAACCATGGTGACTTTATACATTTTAAATCGCGAGTAGCTTCTTGTTATATGTGCGCTTAGCGTACTTCATTAAAACAACCATGGCTGCCGGTGTCATACCCTCAATTCGCTTTGCCGCCCCCTTATAAAGAAAATTTAAGTTGACTGTTTTTTATAGTTGTTGTACAATGATCTCCCACACATACCAATGTCTCGGGGCGCACAGTTGCTAGTTTTTGACGCACCTCGTTGGAAAGTTGGTCCATTCTATGATGTGCGCCGTAAAAAAAAATAATTAGCACAAGTTTTTTTTTTTTTTGTGACAAAATATAAACTTACTGTAGGTAATCTAAGTTGATATCCAAGGTTAAATGTTCGTCGCGCTTCAAGGCGAGAACTTCCAACTCTTGACGTTTCAAAAAAGGCTTGTAACGGCCTAAGTAAAAAAAAAAAGAGAATTAATAATCAAAAAATTAGAAACTCCTTCCACACAGTCAGCCAGCCAAGGTACCTTCGATCATGATGCGTTCTCTCAATGAGGGTTCTAAGTGCTTAAGCGCGGGTATTAATTCATGGAATTGTTCTAATGTTACGTTGGGCCAAGTTAACAAGTCCATGCCACTATGGATAATGTATCAATTAAAAAAAACCTTCTCCATACACAATCTATTTTACGCATACATACCTTCTTAAAGCACCATTATCGTTGATAGTGTGTACGTTTGATATCCAAGGTTAAATGTTCGTCGCGCTTCAAGGCGAGAACTTCCAACTCTTGACGTTTCAAAAAAGGCTTGTAACGGCCTAAGAAAAAAAAAAGAGAATTAATAATCAAAAAATTAGAAACTCCTTCCACACAGTCAGCCAGCCAAGGTACCTTCGATCATGATGCGTTCTCTCAATGAGGGTTCTAAGTGCTTAAGCGCGGGTATTAATTCATGGAATTGTTCTAATGTTACGTTGGGCCAAGTTAACAAGTCCATGCCACTATGGATAATGTATCAATTAAAAAAAACCTTCTCCATACACAATCTATTTTACGCATACATACCTTCTTAAAGCACCATTATCGTTGATGGTATCCGTCGCCACTCGCGTACTAGGACTGATATTATAATCAGCCCAGCGTTTAGCCGGCATCTTGATTTCTTCTAACGATTTCATACATGACTCCAACGCACCTACGCTGGATTGATAGTGTTCCCATCGCTCTTTACCGATTACACCTGCCTCAAAACCTTAAAAAGAATAATCTTCCATATTAACGAACGATTTTCACACACAAACACGCACAACACAACGCGTGAAAAAAACCAAAAGACGTACCCTTTTTTGTTAATCTCGTATCAGCATTATCGGCTCTCAATAACAATCGATACTCAGATCGAGCAGTAAATACACGATAAGGCTCTTCAACACCCTTTGTAATTAAATCGTCAATCAATACACCAATGTATGCATCAGATCTATCGAGGATAAAGGGGGCTTTGTTCAAAGCATGTAGACCAGCATTTATACCGGCCATCACGCCTTGTGCAGCTGCTTCTTCGTAACCCGTGGTACCGTTAATTTGTCCTGCTAAAAATAGCCCACTGATGCGTTTTGTCTCTAATGTGGATCGCAATTCTCTAGGGTCAATGTGATCGTACTCTACACCATAGGCTACAAATTATCCGAAAAATTGTTGAGCGGCAGAGAACTCTAACTTAATTCCGTCCCGTTGCCATACCTGGCTTAAGCATATCCACATTTTCTAATCCTCTTATCATTCTCAAAAAGTTGAGTTGAATATCTTCGGGCATGGTATTGGAAATACCGTTAGGATATACTACTGGTGTATCTAATCCCTCAGGTTCCAACCAAATGTTGTGTGCTTCCTTTGTGCTGAACCGCTTAATCTTACTTTCCAAAGATGGACAGTATCTGGGCCCCTTTACTGTTTCACGAATGTGAATACTTTGATCGAAATGGTCGGCAATGTATTTGTGAACTTTAGCATTTGTTTTTGTTTGGTGACATAAAATTTGATGATCCTACATACAACACACCATAGTATGAGTACGCTGTCTACTTTAATGTACAAACAATACTTACTGCATGTGGTACAGTGGTGTGCAAGTATGAGAAGGGTGATGGTGGGTTATCACCCTCTTGCACTACTAAGCCATCATAATTGATGGTTCTTCCATCCAAACGAGCAGGTGTGCCTGTCTTCAATCTTGCCAATTGAAATCCAGCAGCCTTCAAGGACTTTGAGAGGCCAATGGATGGGTTCTCACCAATTCTACCGGCAGGCCATACTTTTAAACCTAAATGAATTTCTCCTCCTAAAAAGGTGCCTGTTGTGATCACCACATTTGGAGCTCTGATGACTTGTCCATTTTCTAGGTAATAACACACAGCAAATTAGCGACAATATCGAACCAATTCAACCAATGTTCCTATTACCTAATCGTACTCCCTTCACCATTTGTGAAGCACCTTTCTTTACCATAGTGGAGTGCTCCTCTTCAGTCATTTCGTCGTTGAGTACAAGATCTGCTACGCTTCCAGCTCGAATAGTTAAATTTTTATAATCTTTCAAATATTCTTGGAGGTGCTTTTTGTACAACTTGCGATCAATCTGAGCTCTAGGACCCTGTGGTAAATTCATCTTTGTCAGTGCTGTAGTCGCAAACTATAGGTATTGAGCTGATAATTACATAAACGGCAGGTCCTTTGGACTTGTTTAACACTTTGAATTGGATACCAGCAAGATCTAGCTCGACAATGTCAGTGTGTCGTTAATTATGAATGTAGACATGAACAAGCTTACCGGAAATGCGACCACATACACCGTCCAAGGCGTCCACTTCTCTAACTAAAACACCTTTACCAACACCTCCGAACGAGGGATTACAAGACATTTCGCCTAATTCACAGATAAAATGCAAATTAGTACATGAATAGCATTCAGTACTCACATTTGTAAAGATACTTACCAATGGTATCTACGTTTTGAGTCAACAATAAGGTCTTTGCACCCGCACGGGCAGCAGCTGTACAAGCCTCGGTACCAGCATGACCACCTCCAATGACAATAACATCAAAGTCATTTGGGGTCTTGCTGACAACAGTGGCTTGGGACTGAAATGCAGTTGTATGAAATTGTGAATATTTTTTGATCCAGAGTTTGGATCGCACAGATCTAATTTGACGATGCATGTGGGGAAGTCAAGGTTTAGAAAAAGAGACGGGGGCCGAAATAAGCTTCGAATTTCATTTTAGTTTTAAGGGGCTTGTCCAGTTGTTTTTATTGGTCAATACAAAATGCAGCTGTGTAACATCAATAGTTTGACAGCTTGCTTCCCCTTTATTGCAAAATATATACAATATGAGCTAAAAACAAAAATTAAATTCGAAAGCTTATACAATATGACGGATACCATCAAGTTTGGTATGGGAAAACAGGGGTCTGCTTTGCATGTCCATGGGACTGCCAGACCAGACTACGAAATCATGGCTTTGATCATATAGGCTGTGCTCCTCGTTCAAGCCAAAAATCTCTTGAAGATTTGTCGTAACAAATTTGATAGCATCCAATTCGGATATAAACAGCTCCTTTGAAGGAGATGTAGCCGACAACCACCCTGCGTCCCAAGCAAGATTCCGGGTCCATCCATCGTTGGTGATACCCAATCCAATTTTAACACCATAAGAATGAAGAATATGAGCAGCAGTGCCATTAGTTAATGGTGCCCCAGTTAAGCAGTGAATCGAATCGAAACTCTCAGGAGTACATAAGTGGGGTCTCAAAATGACAGCTATATTTGCATCAGCAAGTTCCTCTGCCAATAAATGAGATTCGGCACAACCCATGATGGCCAGACGTGCTTTAGGGACCAGCTTCTTTTTGATTTCAATAATCGATGCGATTTCATCTTTGTTATTCACCATAACAATCAATGGAATTTCACCGCGAGCAGCCTGACCGTATCTATTATCGGATTTGATGTTGTCTCCAAGCACGCGTCTAATAAAACTAATTTGAGAAGAAACGGTAGGTAGATGAGATGATTTTACAGAGTGACCGATTTGGAAATGAAGAGCAGCTGCACGAGAAATTACAGATCCACTTTGCAGAGTAGTTTCGGCATTGGTTTTGAAAGCTGCGCTTACACCAACAACAACGTTACGGGAAATTGGCGTGCTGATGGTGGTCAAAACACCACCTTTATACGCTTCTTGTAACTTTTTCCCACCTAGTTTAAGACCATCAACAGCCTCGATGATTGACTTGGGATTTTCGGATGAAGAAGGAGGAACAATGCCGTCACCCGTAGATCCCTCAGAGGGAATCTCAACAAGTCCCAGTTTAGAGCCTACAGCGATCAAGCCCTTGAAGGTACATCATAGTGGTAAGTACTCAATTATTCTATATTACTTAAATTGTATATGTATGCACTTACTGGGAGGACATATCCGCCTTGGAGATCAATGATCTCAAGTTCATCTCCTTCATTCATCATACTGGTAATACAGTCTTTACTAGTGCATACAATACTTCCATCCTTGACAAGCATATTTGCGGCGTGTTGGTCTTGTGCAGCTAACAAATTCGAGCCAATGTTTGTTAATAAATAAGATCTTGATCCTTCCTTAGGGAGGCTCTTAATGATGTCATCTTCTTTCATCTTCTTGACCATTGGAACCTCTTGCCCTGTTCTTTTCTTTGACTTTTTAGAGTTTTCAGTGGCAGGCGGAATATATTTTTCATCGAATGAGGGAATTCCATCTACAAACACTTGCAATGGGGTAGCTCCAATCTCTAAAGGGCTGCGGTCCCATATTACTACATCTGCATCATAGCCAACTTTCAAAGAGCCTACGCGATGGCCAAGACCTAGGGACTGCGCGGGTATAGAAGTAATAGCCTTGAAAGCTTCTTGTGGCGGCAGTCCATAATGAGCTGCTTTAGCAGCTTCAAATGCCAAATGCTGAGAGTTTAGAACAGGGTGATCACTTTTCAGAGCCACGGGGATGCCCGCTTCATACAAGAGTTTTGGTCCATGAGGTGAAGCACCGAAAGCTTCTTTTTTGTAACCCCAATGATCAGCAAACGTAGCCACTGTGATGTTATTACGTGCTCTTTTTAAAATTGATGGAATCTTGTATGCTTCAAGTGCATGATGGAAAGAGCTAATATTGAATTGAAACTCGTTTGCATGTCGCACCATCGCCTCAATATCATGCGTCTCGTAACAGTGGATATTTAACTTTACTTAGTCCACGGAGCAGTGCTGATAAAGTTTCTAGAGACAAATCTTCGGGGAAAGGGGCATCGAGATGTTGCTGCTGATCACTTTGTTTCGCAAATTTGTTGGCAGCAGTGCACCAGTCATCTTGGGCCCGCACTAATTTTTGGGCGTCAGCGAACGATTGACGAAACAAATATGCTTCGCCCATTCCTAAAGAAGGTAATTAAGAATGCGTTTTTATCACCTTTGCTTGATTTAAGTAGTATATCTTACTTGTAGAGGGCAGACGACCTTGACGGCCATAATTATTCTTAGGGTTTTCGCCACAAGCCATCTTCATATATCTCCATTTATGCTCCTTCTCTTCGTCTATACCAGCTTGTACGAGCATATCTTCATTGCTCAAGGTTTCAACTGGTCTCAGTTTAAAAGTGTACGCTTCACCACCAATAGCATTACTTGAGCCTGGTAAAACAAGCACTGTGGTAATGCCGCCTGAATTGACGTTACGAATCGCTTTATCGGATGGGTTAAATGCATCAATTGCTCTAACGAAAGGAGTGGCTGGCTGTGTCTTTTCATTCGTGTCCGATGTTCCAGAAAGACCTGGCCAAGAGGATACTCCTATATGCCTAAACGAAAGCATGTCAGATTCTCTTAGTTACTGTAGAATCCATGTATGTACTGCTTATTACGTATGCATGTCGACGATTCCCGGAGATACAATATGGCCGCCCACTTCGATAATTTTTGCGCCTGCCGGTACCTGAGAAATATTTTGTTTCACTTGGCTGATCACGCCATTGGTCATAAGAATATCGACATGATCCAAAATTTCACCCTGCCCATCCCATACAACTGCATTTCTTAATAAAACAGGTCTAACATTTTTTGGCGCGCGAGGATTCACTTTTCTATCAGCACTATAAATTGCATTATTTTCAATGATGGATGCACTCTTCTCGAGTTGGCGGCATTTAGCCAAACCATGTTGCAGAGACTTTGTAGATATTCCAAGTGATATCGGTTGTACGACATCGACTTTTGATCGCTTTTGCTGCTGTTCGACTATGGGTAAAAAAGTAGCCAAACCAATCAGCAAAGCAAGAAAGAATGCAAACGCACTGAGAATCATGATTTTTATGCCATGCTGTTGGATACGGCTTGTGAGTTTTCTGATATATTGTTGAACACGAGAGTTGGAAGAATGATCTCGTAATTGAGGCGATTCTGAATGAAGTGACTCATTGCCTGTCGAGATCGTTTCGTAATCACGCCGGTTTGACATGACTTGAACAAAAGTCTTTTTTTTTATAAGGAGAAAGAAAAATGATTGAGGTGGGGAAGAATTAGATATAAAAAGTTGATTCGGTATCGCAATTAGCGGATTATGAAAAGAGTCAAGACAATTTATCTCTGCATTATTGTCGTACTCCAGGGATCAATCAAATGGAAAAGTTTAGGTGTATCAGCATTTTATTTCTATGTGTCTATGAAGGTAAAATTAAATTAGGGTGTGTGGGATAAAGCTGCATCACATAATGAAAGAGGGAAAAATCGAGATAAGTTAAGGAGCAAGAACATTTTCACCAAAGTAAGGTTTGCCGTTACGGAAGTTTATGCCAATTACATTACCGTGGGGAGAGTAGGAACATGTGTAAAGCTTAGCTCCCTTGAACAAGTTATCGCAGGTTTGTACACCGCAACCAACGCTGGTAGTACTTTTCCAAACAAGTTGAGTGAAATGACCTGTTGCAGCAGAAAAACCAGGCAAGAGATAGCTATAGTCATTCACCTCGTTATACCAGTCATCTACAAGTTGCTTCCAACTATTGTGCCCATAACCTAAGTTTTCACCGTAAGGTCCATGACTATGTTTAAACTCACATCCATTACTCCAATTCTGGGCATAAGTAGCTAAAGTTTCATTCCATTTTAAACTTGGAGCGTGATGCTTGGCACGATATTGGTTGTGATAATTAAGGATGTCCTTGATGTCTTTGGTAGGCAAGGCGGATGCTTGAAAAGCATCGAGTTCTTGAAGGGCTTCTGATTCTTCAAAAGCATCAGTTTCTTCGACACAGTCTGAAGATACATCCACTGCTGAAGCACTTGCAGAGGGCACTGCTGCTGCTTTGGCTTGTTGAATGATGGTAGCCAAGACAACGAGAATTGCAGATAGAAGGATAACAAGGCGAGACATGGTGACTAGATGTAGTATGTATTCTGCGTGTACGTCAGGATTTGCTTGAATTTAAGCCCTATATATAGAGGAGTCAATGGTCTGTACTTTAGCACATACAAATATTAGAAGCTCGTCTTCCAAAATTTTTCACACATAAGACGCGTATGTAACAAATACGTAGATTATCTAATTCCAATTTCGTTCTACAAAGGTTTGCTCTTGTGGTGTACTTTGCTTGGTTTTAATCGAGATCCACCCGGTTCGTATATTAATAAGCGAAAATTCTGACAATCGCAGATTCTAGAAACCTGACAGTCATAGCTGCCGTGTACTCACAATCTTCCGAAAGGACATGTAGGTATAGCCACTGACAACGATATGAGTTAAAATGAAACCAAAGATATACCAATATGTCATACTTGACAATTTTCAAAATCTATTCTTGCAGGTAAAAGAGGTGATTGATACACATGTGCATAGGATATTTGATCTACTTTGCAATCCAGAAGAGCACATAGATAATTTATATATTTGTTTGTAGTAATACATTATCGTGCTCGACCATGGATCTGGGTTCTGATCGCGCTTTTGCCCCTCCCAACTCTCCGGTTTGATACCAACCTTTAAACTTCCAATCCTTTGAGATGAAGAAAGCACTTACATAAATGCTATTTATACGATCAGGAACATAATGGCTCTGGTTTGTTACGTACATGATGGCCAAGTATTTATTAAAACTTTCAAGGAAGTTACTCGACCACTACACTCATCCGAGATCACTACTAAATACTTAGCGCTTCACCAGTCAATTCACAATGCCATTACATGTTTCTATTGTATCATATATGTATATATTTATTTGGGGGATACTACTACTAACAACAACCGCCTGATTGCTTCTCGTTTTCTGCGGGATTTCCACTTCTAGGAGTAGATGTGGAGTCAGCAGTAGGAGGGGTGAGTTTAATGGTATTTTGACCGGGAATATTATTAACACTGTTACCGCCTTGAGATTTCTGAGCGACAGATTTAGGCATATTTTCATAGATACGTTCAAAAACGGTTTTGAAAGCGGATTCAACGTTGGTGGAGTCTAAAGCAGAAGTCTCAAAGAATAACATTTGCGACTCTTCGGCGTACTGTGCGGCCTCTTCCGTGCTGACCGCACGCGAAGTCTCTGCTAAATCGACCTTGTTTCCAACCAACATGAGTGAGATCTTGTCATCTGAGTGATCGCGAAGTTCCTTTAACCAATGTTCAACATTAGTGAAGGAAGGAGGACGAGTGATGTCTATAGAAAATAGTTGTGAGTAAGGAGTGGCTTTCTAGTAGTTGTTTATCGCTTCAAGTTACCATAGACTAAAAGAGCTCCAACGGCACCACGATAATAACTAGATGAAAAATCAAATGTCAGGGTAAAGAACGGATCCTTCTTCTATGCATATAGAATACTTTACGCTCCGGTAATAGCTCTGTAACGTTCTTGTCCACTGGTATCCCAAATTTGTGCTTTAATGACATGGTCACCCTACGTACGTGTATAGTCCAGTCAATACATATCCACTATAACGATGCTTGTACCTTGGAACTTACAATCTTTATGTTCTTTGTGGCAAATTCGACACCTATAGTGATATCAACATATTAGCCACCTCTTCTGTCAAGTCCCACTCCCTATCAAACAATCTACTTTACCAATGGTACTCTTTGATTCCAAATTAAACTCGTCATTCTATAATTCATCGTGAAAGGTGAGCCAAAAGAAAAAAAAAAAGGTACATACGTCGTATCCTATAGACTATGTATACTTACAGTGAAACGAGACAATAAATTTGACTTTCCAACACTGGAATCGCCAATAATAACAATTTTAAAGAGGTAATCGTAATCGTCTTCAGACATTTTCTAACAATTCAAATCTCTTTGGGGAAGCGGAAGAAAGGAAAGAAGTGGAAATAACAAGATAAACTTTTTTTTTTATTCATAATATTGAGTAGGGCTGATGGTAGCACCAACAAAAATAGAATTTCCTTATCTAGGGCCTAAGGCTGAAATTACTTTTCGACAAAAGCCGCTAAATGAAGGATCACAAGTTTGGATGGCTTGACTTTTAGTGGTTTATGTTGTCCGAGCAAGAGCGTTTATTGTTCTTCAAGTCATTGCGCGCATAGAACGAGACAACGCGCTGACGAATTAGTTGCCGAGAGCAGTCAACTCAGTAAAAACAAATCTTGGCATGTCGGAAAAGCAAGTAATTTTCTCAGGGCCTAATCTTAAAAGCATGGACGCCTCAAAAAGACTTTTTACACAATGGAATAGTACCTTTCATCCCGTTACGTCAGGAAAGGTTTACTTAATTTGCTGATTTCCTGTTTTGGTAATTATGAGATCAACGTAGTACTGATTTAAGGAGGTTCTTGATGTTTTCCACTTTATTCAAACTTTCGAACAAAGATGAACCGCTATGGACGCGTATCATTTAATAATTTATTAAAGCGCCTTCGGGATATAGAGTTCTCTCTTTGAGAAATTAAAAGAATCGAGAAAAATGTAATCTAAAGGATGAGAATCGAGTTTCCTATCAATACGTCTACTTCGAGTTACAACTACGTTCCCAAGCTTGTTGATAATATATTTAGCATTGAAGCTGCTACGTAAAAAACACAGTAGTTCACGTTTTATACGGCGGGCCCCGTCAAGTATATGCAAAAGTCATAGCAGATGAGATAGAGAGAGAGGAAGCAGCCCAATGTTTCTCAAAATCTTTTCAGTTTGCTACTGGTCAACATGCACTTGCCTCCCAAAAAGACATTCACCTTCCTTTGCAAACGATTTTGAATCAAGTGCACTTTAATAGTATTGTATAGGCCCGTCCCTAACCTTTTCAAAATACCAAATGAAACTCAAACCAGCAGAGAAAACGAAGAAACTTTGACATTTTGACCCTTGTTTCACGGCGGGGAAGCGTATGTATACTTACATGTTTACTAGCAGTGTACAGTTGCTGTCAGAAGAGACACTGTTACTGAAGATGCAGTCAATTATTTCGGTGCTTTTATACAAATTACTGCCTCCAAAGCCGTACGTAAACCGACGTATTGGCCTAATAGAAAAAAACTTTTCCTTCAGTGACTCAAACAGCAAACTCCTCAAGTCCAAGAAAATACGTTGAATGCGATATCCCTTGAGCCATACGCAACAATTACGACTTTTGCCGTTGTTGGGTGCATTACTCTTTCTTGACCAATCCTTATTCACGTCAAATAAATGAGAAACCTCGAGCGTCCAATGAAAAAAAGCCGTCGCATATATATTATTACCACTACGCTCACTGTAGTTTTACCTTTTATTTGTTTTTTTTCCCTCTTGACAATATAATAACATACACAAATGAATACTCAATTTAATTCCAAGGGTAAAGCTTGGCGTGGAGCTAATCCCACAAGACAATTGGATGGTCTGTCGCAACCATTGACTCGTCGGTTGGAAGACATGAGTCAAAATGAGCTCGAAGATCTCTATGAAAAAACTAACACTATGTTAAATAACCCGTAAGTGATAGTCAAGTATAGTTCCCGAGAAGTCATATTCACGCATATTTTTTATGAGCAGTGCACTCAAGTTACCCGATGGTGGCGCCAAGTTAAAAGCCAAGCTCGAGCAAATTAGCACCATTCTAAAAAACGAAAACACCTTGACAAACGGTATTACGGAGAAGGTGTCTGGGTTGTCTCTCTCTGATAAAGTCAATGTGCGTAAAGAAACCGTGTTGCGTTCAAGTAATAAAACCGCTGAACACCCAAGTAATTTACTACGAGCCCACGATAGTGATCATGTAAGCATAGGATTCAAAAATAATAAGATTATGTAATTCATATGATTTTTACATATATCAGACAAGAGGTGTGCGTATGATGAGTTTAGAAGAGTCGATGAAGTTACAGGAATCACAACAAAATGATATCAAGATGGCTAATATGAGAAAGAAGATGGAGTCAGTGAGAGGAAGTATGGTGCCGACAGAGAGTTTAGCAGACGATTTAACATTGACAATGAACAGCTTGCAATTGGATCCTGAAACTCGGGTGCCTCGACCTGATGACGACGGCCCAAGTGATGGTGAAGGTGATGACGCTGACTCGGATGACTCTGATGAATTAGAATACTATGAAAGATATGATGATGAAGGTTACGAAGAAGAAGATCAAGAGTTCGAAGACGGTCAACAGCATAATAATAACAATCGACGCATTTAATCAGAATAGTAATAAATCAAGCTTTTATTCTTATGGATATTTTTTTAATTGAAATAATAATAATTAAAAAAAAAAGAGGATATTGTGTGTCTATAAAATAAGTTTACTTCTTTTTTCTTTTTGATTTGTTGTTTGAAATGATATTATAAATGTTTATGTACAATTTTGCCACTAGAAAAATTCGATCCTTTTACCAATCCAACCAAGTCTTGAAATACTCGCAATTCACAGGAGAAATAGGACCATCCTCGACACAAAAGGTAAAAACGGGACATTTACCACAAGGTGTTTCTGTAAGGGCTTCTGTGGGTAAACGTGATGCAACCTTACGCACAGCTTTATAAGACCATTGCACGAAGAAGATCAAGAGTTCGAAGACGGTCAACAGCATAATAATAACAATCGACGCATTTAATCAGAATAGTAATAAATCAAGCTTTTATTCTTATGGATATTTTTTTTAATTGAAATAATAATAATAAAAAAAAAAGAGGATATTGTGTGTCTATAAAATAAGTTTACTTCTTTTTTCTTTTTGATTTGTTGTTTGAAATGATATTATAAATGTTTATGTACAATTTTGCCACTAGAAAAATTCGATCCTTTTACCAATCCAACCAAGTCTTGAAATACTCGCAATTCACAGGAGAAATAGGACCATCCTCGACACAAAAGGTAAAAACGGGACATTTACCACAAGGTGTTTCTGTAAGGGCTTCTGTGGGTAAACGTGATGCAACCTTACGCACAGCTTTATAAGACCATTGCACTGAAGTATCGTCTTCATCCTCGTCATCACTAAAGTCTTCCATACCAGCCATAAAAGGCATCTTCTTTTCAACCACACCATCATACACTAAAACATCCAATAAATTGGTGATATCTTTGACGGATAAATCGATAGATGAGATACGTGATTCTACAATAAAACGTCTCACTTCTGTAGCAGTAGGGTAAAGTTCATGATCAGCACTGAATACAGCATCTGGAACACCTTCAATACGAGGGAAACTCTGTGTAAATATAATACATGTTAGTATACATACATGTAAGGTGATCCAATCTAAAACTTACTCTGGACATAATGTACTTTAAACAAGCAGCCTTTAAACTGTCAATAAAGTCAGTATCCAACTCTTGATCTGTGTACCAAGCACCACCAGTCACTTCACTCGAAGGTGACAAGTTGTAGAGCATATAGATTTTTCGAGTGGGATATTTAACATGCTTTACGGCTTTAATTTCTTGCTTTTGCTCCAATGACTTTAAAGTACGGTTCAAGACAATCGTGTGTAAGTTGGTCTTCTTTTTCAAATCCTTTGTCCAAATACCGTTGTTGCCAGAAGAACGAATCGTGTTATATACAAGACGAGCATCGTCGTTTAATTTGCTTGCCCTAAAAAAAAGCAAACGCTGGTTTACAAAACAAGTACTCGATCAAGAACTTTAATGAGCAACTACTTACTTTTCTGCGTCTCGTAAATCAATGGCTTTGAGCATATTTTCACCATTCAAAGAGATAACTTCCAAGGTGTTCTAAAGAGGAGGAAACCATAGGTGTTAATTGAGTGCAACAGATATAAAACTCTTATTGTAACTCGTTACCTTCTTGAGTAAAGCATTCATGGCCAAGTAAGACTCTTGCACGTCCATGTCCTCAGGACGATCTGTGAATTTGACACCCTACAATTTTCAATAAGAAAACTTTTCGGAATCGAGTACTATTGACTTGATTTACCTTAGGTGAAGCTCTGACAAATTGGTAAAACTTCCATTCACCGGTAGACAAGCCAAATTGGTTAGTTTCGCCATTGGCCTCTGTCATGTCTGTGTCGTTCATTATTGCAAGGTGTCTTTTTGAAAGTTTTCAAACAACCAAGTAAAAAAAAAAAAAAAAAAGTAAGTCGGCGTGGCTGCTATGGCTGAGGGACAACTTTGCAACATAATTGGTTAAAATGAGCCAATGGGGGTTCAGTAATTTTTCGGGGTTGTAAAATATTTTGCCCCAAGTGGTGCCTTAAGTCATGCAATGTTGTCAAGATTAAATCTTATCCTTGGTTATAAATATTCCAAGTCTTTTGTATTGTTACAAATGTGGGAGTATAAAGAAATGCATGAGATATTTACTTTTCCTTGAGCTGGCTCCTCATGTAGGCTCCTCGACTAGGCATAAATGCGAATTTGGATAGTCTGAAGCCAAGAAGTAGTACACTTTAAGAACAGAGGGCTGTTGCTCATTGGGCGTGTCAGACTTTGATTGAGAGAGAAATCACAGGTAACTTCATATTTTGATATAGTATCACTAATTTTGCAAATGCTACTGATTATGATATGATTGAATAATAGGTGATATACAAGCTGATATGTAAAACGGAACCCTTTACTTAGTGTAGTAATACATAGAAGGAACCATGTCAGAAGAAGACTTGAATGACGAAACTTAAATATAAACAGAGCAAGCAGAACCCGACGATGATAAGTACATGTTTCTATAAATAAATTTCTATATCTGTGCATTCCAGCATGGCGGAAGTGTAGTGAATGATCTACATAAAGTTTTACTTCAAAAAGACATGTTGACAAAGGTTAAGTAAATGAAGCAGAAATGTTAAAAGTATCGTATCGGTACATATTACAGGTAATTCAGTGATAAATGATACACTTTACGAGGCACTCTTCAATTGACAATAATCCGCTTTTTGAGATAAAAAATGATTTTACGAAGAACGTTTCTAGATTGAAATGCAACAAAGATATACAGTTATAGATTGCTGTACAAACAACAGGCAATATGTCTGTTGACTCCATACTTGTACGTATGCTAAAAAAGGAGAGAGCCCGGTCCTCAATACGTGCATAAATGAATGCTTATCGCACAGCAATTTGTCGCCCCTCAATCCAAGCTCAATAATATGAAATTCATAAATTCAATAACGTCCAAGTTTACGTAAAATTATCGTTTAACAATGAAGGATACTATTTTATTTATATATGTATTTATATTAAGCTATGTACAGACAATGGTAAAAGTGGTGTAAGATTTACTCCATGGGGTTGGTTTTACCGTCTTGAGGCTTCTTGGCGCAGTCAGCGCCATGATGATGATCACGTTGTAAAGTTTCTTTGACAGAGTCCTTGATGTCGTGTAAGGTGGCTTTGATACCTTCCATCTTACTACCACCCACAGCGGTATGAGCACCGGTAGTGGCGTGTGTAGTAGAGTGAGCATTATTACTCAAATGTTGATGCTCTCTTGTAGCAGCAGCAGTGGCAGTAGTAGCAGGGGCAGTAGGGTTTGTGTTGCTAGGAGGAATAGTTGCGTTCATGGCGTCCATAATGTGTTTGTAATGATAATAAGGAAAAAGAAATGAAAGGTTGTACCTTCTTTTTATACTTTTCTGAAAAAACTGACAACAAAAGTAGAAATGATATCATAGTTTCTATTTATGGTAATTTTATTACGTCATATGCATGCGGCAGCGACATGGCAGATCACTCTTCTTTCAACGTTATTTATAGCGTAGCGATCTTCTTGGTTGGTTTCTTTTTCTCCGTTGTAGCCATGTAAGCGTATTTAGAATATAAAATGACTTCCACTGCACCAATAAATAAAGCGCCGCCTAATCCCATCAACACTTGCTGCAGTAAAAAACATAAAGCATGATTATTACATAATTCGACTACTTCCAAGTACTTTCCACTTACCAATCCAACATCATGCACTATGGATTTGGATGCTTTATACACTGCTACATACACTGCCACCATGGAAAACAAGATGTTGAAAATAGTAGCAATATGACTCTTGACTTCTCGTAACTCGTCTGGTTTGATACCCAGATTAAACTTTTGATCTTCTGAAGTCACTACGGATGATACCATGGTGTTGTATTCCTTTTCTGCTTGTTGTGCACGTAACTTTGCCATATATGCTTCAAACTCTGGATTCTATTACATGCGTGAGTGAGTGAGTGAGTGAGTGAGCGAGTGAGTGGGTTCATTTACCTTGGGCTTCTCTTCTTTAGGTTCAATATACACTCCCGATCCTTTGACAAGCTCATGTAAATACACGCCATCTAATAGTGTAAACGAATCAATCATGACTTGATCTGCCAACTTGTCCTTTCATTTTCCACTTTCATACCTAAACACTTTGACACATGCTGTAATAGTTCCACAGAGACAGGGTATGCTTTTTTGAGGTCTTGTTTGATTATTTTCTCGGCTTCCTCTTGATAGACCACTGAGAAATCAGGGCGTGCTAGTGCTGATTGGACTGATTCCTGTATACTTGATGTTAATGTGAGCTTCATTACTGTTTCCCGACACAAAAAAGGGTAAAGAGGAGTTTCAAGTTTTTTTTTTTGAGTGTATATGTCCTTGCTACGCGCTGGGCGCGCATTTCAAGTTTTTTTTTAACTTGACACTACTACGTATGACTGATTGCGTGCTTTCTGGTACATTGTCATTAGGACAAGGTAATTACAAATTGAGCCTTGTTCTTCTTATGTAAAAGGCTAACGAGTGTTGTTTAATGCACCAGATCTGTCTTGGCAAGGAGAGAACGTATTAACAGGTACACTACCATAAGACACACAAACCCAATAGAGCACAACACACTCACACGCATAATACCAATAGACTTTTGTTTATATACGGACGAGTCTACAGAGTCAAGTGCAATAGTCGATGTTGATTTCAAGTTGGAAGCTATTACCGATCTCACTGCGATCAAGCTTTTCATGTTTCAACGACACCGTTGGAAAGCGTATGTGCAATAGGATATGATATGATATAGTAGTAATAGTAGTATTTTAATTTGTGATACATAGTGGTATTATTGAATCAATTCATAGTGGATTTCATGGATTCTTGAAGGGATTATTTGATCAAGGCACGAATATATCTGGCACAACAAAGAAAGCATTGATTATCAGTGTAGTGAATTCACAGCAGCAGCAGATGATACCTTCTTTAAAGATTGGAAGCAAGTTGATTATTTACGGGGAAAAGATGGATTCCAAGCTCTACACCTTTGTTCACCCTGTATATGATACCCAAGACTTTTTGTCCATTTATGAACCAAGTACATACCAACCACAAGATACAAATCATGCTGTAGTGCGACCTATTTTAGATGAAATATTTGGTGGATTAGAACATGCCAAGGAGGATGAAGAAGAAGAAGAATTGTTGTCGTCAGCACAAATATTACCACCACACAATATCATCAGAGAATTAGAGCTTATTGAACGAATTAATCAGAATAATGGAGATCGTGATTTAATAGGTGAATTCAAGAATGCAGCAGAAGAAAGAATCAAATTGATTAAAGAGAAAAAGAGACAACAACAACAATCCATACGTATATCCAAATCAAAACCAGTGAAATATAACAGCCATATGATGAAACCATTATCTACATTGGACGAGAAAAAGAATACAGTAAAAATGATGATTAAAGAAACACTGCCGGATACAACAGGAGAGAACAAGACTAAATTTCAATTGATTTATTCCAGTATAAGAACCATTTGTGTAAAGTATTCTTGTACGTGTATCATGATGATGTGAATTAGATAAAACTGACAACATTTCTTTTTTATACTGTATCCATAGCAACGGGAATTCGAGTCATCAAAACCATTGGATGAGACTAAACTTCGTTGCATCATCAAATTACATGTAGACTTTTACAACAATTTAGAAACTATCAACAACATATTTCATCCGCCGGATAATTAGCAAGTAGTAGTTTATCAACTTTATTCAAAATGTATGTTGTGTGTGTATATGTATAAAATTATTTCAATTTTTTGGTGATATGTAAAGAAAAAAAGGCATGTTACAAATATAAACAAGTAGTGTATGAAAAGTATGGGTGTGTGTATAATTACTATTGAGGAGGAGGAGGAGGATGAAAAGAGTGTAATTGTAAGTGGTGTTGTTGTAATTGTTGCTGCTGTTGCTGCTGCTGTAATTGTTGCTGTTGCTGTTGCTGCTGTTGTTGTTGAAGTTCATGTTGTACTTGTAACTGTTGTTGTTGTAATTGCACTTGTTGTGCCAGTAACTCTTCTCGTCTTGTTTTACCTCTTTTAAAGGCTGGTTCATGCCAATTATCCAAATTCATACTTCTTCCCATAAAAGAAGTCACTTCTGGTAACCGTCTTTTATTACATTCGTTAATCACTGCTGCTTGATCCCAGAAACTGACAGAAGGTTGACTTTCATGAGTAAATGTGAACTGAGTGTGAGGATCAATTTGAAAGGGATTAATCACAATTTTGTTGTTAGGAAAAGTAGGGTTTGATTTCATGTGTGTAGAATGAGCATGTGTATTTTGATTAGAAGCAGCAGCAGTAGTAGTAGTATTATTATTATTAGTAGCAGAAGTAGTAGTTGTGGGTGTTGTGGGTGCAGTATTACTACTACTACTATTACTTGTTGTTGCAGCTGCTGCTGTTGATGTTGTAGGCGCTGTGGAATATCCCATTTCACTGGTGAGTTGATTATTACGTTGACGTGCAAAACCAAGAACATCATTGACTGGAATATATCCATTTTCTGGTTGTGCACTCAAGAATTCATATAAATCTTGTAATGCTTGTTGATATCCAGCTGCGTATGCTTTACGGTTTTGAACAAGAGCGTCTTTATACAAGGTTGTAACTGTAAGTGCTGCTCCCTTGAAAGAATCTCTAAGAGCATTTTCTGTTGACTCAAAAGAGTCGAGTATATTTTCACTGTGATTATAGTTGAAATGTCCTTCCATCTCGCAGCAGTAGTAGTAGTATTATTATTATTAGTAGCAGAAGTAGTAGTTGTGGGTGTTGTGGGTGCAGTATTACTACTACTACTATTACTTGTTGTTGCAGCTGCTGCTGTTGATGTTGTAGGCGCTGTGGAATATCCCATTTCACTGGTGAGTTGATTATTACGTTGACGTGCAAAACCAAGAACATCATTGACTGGAATATATCCATTTTCTGGTTGTGCACTCAAGAATTCATATAAATCTTGTAATGCTTGTTGATATCCAGCTGCGTATGCTTTACGGTTTTGAACAAGAGCGTCTTTATACAAGGTTGTAACTGTAAGTGCTGCTCCCTTGAAAGAATCTCTAAGAGCATTTTCTGTTGACTCAAAAGAGTCGAGTATATTTTCACTGTGATTATAGTTGAAATGTCCTTCCATCTCTTTTCTTTAAATGTTTAAATCAATGTAAGGAGAAAGTGCAGACAGACAGAAAAAAAGATTCGAGAAGAAAAAAAAAAAGTATCGTCCCCGCCCGCCCCCCTTTGAAAAAACTCAGCTCGCCCGTGCGTGACTACACATTAAGGAAGTCTTGTACCTTTAAGTACTTTTGCTTCCTTCTTGCTTCAAGCAAAAGCACCTCTTATCCGCTTCTCCAAGGTTTAAGAGCGCTTTTACATTTCATCAATGTGTATATGGTCTAGTTTGAAATAAACTTGTTAAAGTAATTTATAAACATACATAGAAAGGATCTCTTGTTGGTGCAGGAGCAAAATACTCGATACTACTCCGCCCACGCGCTTCGGAAAAGATAAAGTGTCGCGGGTAACAAATCCAACTTTTTATCTCTGCGAAATGACACAATTCTCGCTTATTGTTGCTGCTACGGAAGAGTTGGGAATTGGCGTATTGAACAACTTGCCTTGGCGTATTCCCAAGGACATGACCTTCTTTAAACACGCCACTACCGTTTTACCCAAAGAATTAGAAGGTCAACCTGTCCAAAATGCTGTCATTATGGGTCGAGTCACTTGGGAGTCCATTCCTCCCAAGTTCCGTCCTCTTGATAACCGTTTCAACATTGTTGTATCAAGAAACCCTTCCTATGACTTGTACGTGTATATCTATAACTGTTAGTATTGTATACTAATAACTCAAGTAGACTTTTAGCGGATGCCACCACGAAAAACACCATTCTAGTCGACTCACTCGAGAAAGCGTTTGAAGCAATCAACCCTTCCAAGCATGCCAGAACATTTGTCATTGGAGGTGCTCAAATGTACAATTTAGCTATTCAACACGCTCAATGTTCGCATATCCTTTTAACACGAGTAAAGTCCAAGGTGGACTGCGATACCTTCTTCCCTACCATCAAAGACAGTGATTTCCGCTTAGCCAGCCACCAGGAGTTAGAGGACTTTGTTCAGCAACCCGTGCCTCAAGGAGTTCAAAAGCACAAGGACTTGGAGTATGAGTTTACAATGTATATTAGAAAATAATTTATTTCAAACTGGCAATACTATCACCAATTGTATTTAATAAAGTGGAGGCATATTGTTTGACAAGCACAGATAATAAGGCAATGGCCACTGGTGGACCTGCATATTCAAAGAACCAAGTCAGTCGAGAAGGTCTCACTTTCTTGACTAGATTCTTGACTTGAATCTCGAGTTGGTTCAAGTCGCTCGAGTTGTCTAGAACGTAGTCGGCTTTTTCGACTTTTTCTGTCATGGGCATTTGTGATTTGATGCGCTGTATTGCTTGTTCATCACTAAGGTTATCTCGTTTCTTTAATCGCTGTAATTGTAACACGTCAGAGCTACATGATAGAAAGAGGGGTAAGTGATAAATGAGGTTCATATCATTTTAGTATTTACTTTACCAGAATACCACCACGGTGGAAGACATGAATCGGTCTAATTTACTCTCAATCAATAATGGCACATCAAAAATAACCACATCAGCTCCCTTCAGCCAGTACAGAAAGGCTTGCTTGGCCATTTCCAGGCGCACATAAGGATGTGTGCAGTAGTTGAGTATTTTACGCTTTTCGGGGTCCTGAAAGATAATTTGTCCAAGTTTAGGTCTATCTAAATAGCCATCAGGAAGAAACACTTCATCACCGAAATGTTGACGAATGAGTTGATTGGCCTTTCTTCCTGGCTCGACAATTTCTCTTGCAATTTTATCTGCATCGATAATAGGAATACCCTCCTCTGCCAAGAGTTTTGAAACAGTGGATTTGCCTATGTTAGTAAGGATTAGTGAGTAACAGAGTAAACGTAGGCTGGATGCAACATATGAACTCACCTGTTGAAATGCCACCTGTTAATCCAATGAGCTTCATTGTTTAAATGTGAGAAAACACGAACATTGCGTCTGAAGGCTTGCCCTTTGGCTTTTGCATCAATTGAAACTCAGTGGCTCACTCTGGAGAAAGGCATCACGTCAGGATATTTCATACCCTTAAAGTGTTGTCTTTATGTAAGCCAAGTATCAAGTCAAGTCTTATACATGCCCTCTATGCCATCATACACATAAAATGACACCTGTCTTTCTATGAATAAAGCGCAAAAGAGACATCCAAAGTAACTACGCTACAGTCCTCCAGGAAATTCATGCTACTACTACGCTTCCTCGGTTAAACAATATTTTTTCGCACCAATTGAACTTACTCATCCAAAATGCATTTTTTACCCCACATATAATTTGAGTTGGGAAATTTTTATTTTCTTCTTTTTTTTCTTTTTCTAATTTTTTTGACACCTTACATTAGTATGAAATCTTATACCGTAGAAGAAGTTTCAAAACACAACACAGCCCAAGATTGTTGGGTCATTATTGACGGAAAAGTATTTGATGTGACTCAATTTTTGACCGAGCATCCTGGTGGAAAGAAGGTCTTGCTCAAGAAGGGCGGTAAAGATGCCTCCAAAGAGTTCAAGACGTTCCATAATGCTTCCATTATGCAAAAGTTGGGTCTTCCTATGCAAATTGGTGTTATTGGCACTGCCGCTGCTGCTGGTGGTGAGCCCAAGGAGGAGGAAAATACCAAGCCTGCTGCTGCTTCTACTCAACCACAACAAGCTCGCAGTACACCCGCAGGGGAATTGGTCACCCACACCCAAGCCTTGTTTGGTGAGCAATACCCCTACGGCGATCCATCATGGTATCAAAACTTCAACAGGTAAAGCAAGTGTAGTAATGCATGAGTGGTACCCATTCTCTTAACCTCGTCTACTTTTATGCATAGTCCTTATTACAACGAATCGCATTTAAAGGTACGCAAGGCCATGCGTGAATGGGTCGATAAGGAAGTCACTCCCTTCTGTCACGAATGGAGCGAAAACAAGGAAATTCCCCGCTCTGTATTGAAGAGAGCTGCTCAAGTTGGATTCCTCGCTGCTGTTTCCGGCGCAGGCACCAATCCTAAAATGGGCCACTTGTTGCCCTACGGCTTGCCCGGTGGTGTCAAGCCCGGGGAATTTGATATTTTCCATGAGTTTATCTGTATTGACGAATTGGCCCGTTGTGGTTCCGGTGGTATGATTTGGGCCATGGAGGGCGGTTTAGCCATTGTAAGTAGATATGTAGTGTAGTGTAGCAGTGAAACAAAGTCATTGACGTGTACATATGTAGGGCTTACCTCCTGTCATCAACTTTGCCAGTGAAGAGCTCAAGAACCGTATTGTTCCCGAATGTCTTTCTGGTGACAAGGTGATTTCTTTGGCCATCACTGAACCTTCTGCAGGTTCTGACGTCGCTAGTCTCGCTACCAACGCCAAGGATATGGGGGATCATTTCTTGGTCAATGGCGAGAAGAAGTGGATCACACAAGGCTTGTATGCCGACTACTATACCGTGGCATGTCGTACTGGTGGTGAAGGTATGGCTGGTGTCTCTCTTTTATTAATTGAACGCACCATGCCCGGTGTCACAGCACGCGCTATGGACTGCAGTGGTATGTTTGGTTCAGGCACCAGTTACATTACCTTTGAAGACGTTAAAGTTCCCAAAGCCAACTTGATTGGTAAATTGAACGAAGGCTTCAAGTACGTCATGCATAACTTTAACCATGAACGTTTGGGTATTGTCATGCAAGCCAACAGACTCGCTCGTGTTTGTATTGAAGAAGCCCTCAAGGTTTGTAAATGTTTTTGAATCCATTCGCTCTCCCTCTACTAACCCAATTCCGGCTGCTCATAGTATTCATTAAAGCGCAAGACTTTCAATCAACGTTTGATTGATCACGCTGTGCTTCGTAACAAGTTTGGCCATATGATTCGTCAATGTGAGGCCACACACTCTTGGTTAGAAACTATCTTGTATCAAGTCAAGACTTTACCCGAGGAATCGCAAGCCTCACTTTTGGCTGGTCCTATTGCCTTATTAAAGGCACAATCGACTCAAACTTTCGAGTACTGTGCTCGTGAAGCTGCACAGATCTTTGGTGGTTTGGCTTACACTCGCGGTGGTCAAGGCGAGAAGGTAGAACGCTTATACAGAGAAGTTCGGTAAGTATCGTCCATGCATGGAACATGTACAAGTCATAGTCATTAACCTTTTTTCTTCATGTAACAGTGCTTATGCTATTCCCGGTGGTTCAGAAGGTGAGTTACAAATATATAAGTTATGTACAAACATGGATATTAATCCCAGTTTCTTGTATAGAAATTATGCTTGACCTTGGTGTTCGTCAATTGATGAAAAAGTGCACCAAATTATAGACTCTCTCTCTCTTTTCTTTTTCTTGTTATAAATATGATTTTAGTTGATATGGGCAGGATTTTCCCTATGAAATAAAGCATTTTTCACCGTCACTTTTTATAAATTTTGCCTGCGCGCGCGTTGAAAAAGTAATAGGTAGTTTCACCTAAAAGATTTCTCTCTTCTCTTTCTGTGTCTAGTCCGAAAAAGAGTAAAAAAAAGCTTCTTTTTCTTCTCTCATTTCACTTTATTGGATCAGTTAGCAGCATTACAAGAAAAGTGAAACTAGTAGAGAGCGACACATACACATACAAAACTCCTTTTTAAATAGTGGTTCTCATTGTGTAAATAAATAGAATGGACGATCGTACTTATTCGAAATCAAGAGACAAATCTGTGGAGCGTCGTAGCCAAGATAGAAAATCGTCGAGTACGACATCCGAAAAGCGAAGTCGAGACGAACACTATGGCAGTGATCGACATCATCATAGCAGCAGTAGTGGTCATCGTGAAAAACGGAGGAATTACAACGACGATAGTAGAAGTAGTCGGTATGACCGTAGTCGGTCTCGTCGTGACAGAAGTCATGACAGAAGCAGTCGTGATAGAAGTCGTGATAGAAGCATGTGGACGTCATCGTCTTCTTCTTCGAGGAGGTCTGGGAGTAAAGATAGAAATTCTACCAGTGGAAGCAGTAGGTCTCACAAAGCACGATCATCTTACCATCGACGCGATACGACAAACAACACTAGCTCTTCTATTACAACCACAGCCACGACCACAACTACAGTGACAGCATCAGCAACAACAACAGCAACAACAAAAGACGAGGCATTACCGTTGGGGCCAAAAGCAGATATGATTCATCAACAGTCTACTGTAGATCAACCGCCCACTGCTCCCGCCGCATATTATCAACAACAACAACAACAAACTGTCCCTCAACAAACAGCCGCTGATGCTGCTGCTACAGCCGCAGCCTGGAATAATTATTACAGTAGTTGGACTGCTGCCGATTACGCAAATGCTGGATACGGGACGACAGAGTACACAGCAGAGCAATACCAACAATACCTTCAATACTATCAGTCGCAGGACCCAAATAACTATTACGGTTATTATGATCCTGCTTATTATCAACAGCAGCAGGTACAACCACAACAACAGCAGCAACAATCACACGAAATACCCCCTCCACCTCCTCCTACTCAATCATCAAGCCAAAATAACAACAACAACAACAGTAACAATAACGCATATCCCCCGCCACCGCCACCTCCTCCCACATCAGCCAAAAAAGAACATCCACCTCCCCCACCAGCAGTGACAAATATCGCCTCATTTACAGGTGGCGTGCCAGAAACCACATTAGACGACGTGGGATATCCTTTTCCAACATCAGACGATCCATCGATACTTTTCGAGAAAATAGGACAAGTGGGTGAAGGCACATACGGGTAAGATGGATAATAGAGAGGGAATTGGAATCAGCTTTCTGACGAGAAAATCTTGATTTTTTTCATATGTAATAGTAAGGTGTATAAGGCTCGTAATGGAAAGACGGGCAAATTGATGGCATTAAAGCGTATTCGCATGAAAGCTGAGAAGGACGGGGTAAAGTACATTCATTTGCTCTTTAGAAACTAGGGTTGCTAATAAAGAAGTTTAGTTTCCTATTACAGCAATGAGAGAAATCAAACTATTACAAAAATTAAAGCACGACCGAATTGTTCAATTGCAGGAGATCATGGTAGCAAAGGGATCTGTATATATGGTGTTGGAGTACATGGACCATGATTTATCCGGTATATTGGGCCATCCTAATTTCAATTTTGAGCCGGCTCACGCGAAATCATTAACAAAGCAAATGTTGGAAGGTTTGGCCTATCTTCACCACATGGGCATTTTACACCGAGATATTAAAGGTAAAAGATGAAAATCACCAGTAGATTCACACAACTCATCCTTCTTTTTAAGGGTCCAACCTATTGATCAATAACAAGGGAGAGCTGAAAATCGCTGATTTTGGTCTCGCTCGCGTGTTTGAAAAGAAAAGAGCGCATGATTATACCAACCGAGTGATTACACTTTGGTACAGACCACCCGAGTTATTGCTTGGCGCTACAGCGTATGGACCCGCCGTGGATATCTGGAGTGTCGGGTGCATCATGCTCGAGTTTTTTGTGGGAAAGGCGGCCTTTAACGGCGTAGACGAGATTTCTCAATTAGATTCAATATATAAAACCATGGGAACGCCGTCCATAGAGACCTGGCCGTCCATGAGTGAACTCCCTTGGTATTCCATGGTGCGCCCTAATGAAATCTATGAATCCAAGTTTAGAGAAATTTACGGATCGTAAGTAGTGGTTACTCTATAACGTGAACCATGACTAATTCCCATGTTTTTTTATAGCTTATTATCGCCTGGTGCTCTGGAATTGTCAGAAGCACTGTTGGCTATGGATCCAGTAAACAGACCTTCAGCAGCACAAGCGCTTGAATTCGACTACTTTAAATCAGAGTTACCAGAACCTGTCATGCCTGCAAAGTAAGTATTATTGCACTACGCAAATATCATTGGTCAATTAGATTTCTCATTTTTGTATAAAGTTTATTGGATGTGACAGGTGATTGGCATGAATTTGAATCTAAACAACGTAAACGTCAAAAGGCTGCTGCTGCTGCTGCTGCCTCTAATCCACCCTCCAACAACAGTAGTAAACCATCAAAGCCAGAAAATAGTAATAATACCACGCATCAAAATAGATCAAAAGCAACACCTTCATCAGCAACCTCATCAAAAAAATAAAAATCATATTGTAGATGTATCCCTTTCTTCGCCCTGCTCTTTAATCTCCGCCAGATGTCTTTTTTTGGTAATAGATAAAAGATCATCAGCACCAACCCACTAAAATAAACTTGTCTTGTAGTATAATAAATCCACACTTTTTTCTTTTTTGTTTATTTACTTCTTCTTTTTTTTTACCCCCCTCTCTTTACTTTTTTCACAAAAAGATGATCTCTGCTTACTTGGGTCAACAGACTCGTAGGGTAAATTGATGCGTGTGTGTACACAATGGCATTCGTGTATATCTAAACGGTATTTTTTATTCAGGTCACTCGTCAAGCTACACGTCATGTCACTGCTATGCGCTCTATGGCTTCTCAACACAACCCTGTTGTAGAAAAGAATTGCGCCTCCATCACCCCACCTTACGCTAAATTGACAAAGAACCTTGATCTTGTCAAGCGTATCTTGGATAATCGTCCCTTGACATTGGCTGAAAAGTACGTCTATTCTCACTTGAACAATCCCGAAGAAACCATTCCTGTTCGTGGCGAGACTTATTTGAAGTTGTCTCCTGGTAAAGTATTTGTGAATAAAGAGGGGAGAAAAGTGGTGTAGGTTGAATATTAATTTTGTATCATTTTAGATCGTGTTGCCATGCAAGACGCTTCTGCTCAAATGGCTCTTTTACAATTCATGTTATCCGGTATGCCTACTACTGCCGTACCCAGTTCTGTTCACTGTGATCACTTGATTGCCGCCAATGAAGGCGCTGATAAGGATGTCGCTGAATCCATTATTGCCAACAAGGAAATTTTCGATTTTTTGGAAAGTGGTGCTAAAAAGTACGGTATTGCTTTCTGGAAGCCCGGAAGTGGTATCATTCACCAAATTGTGCTTGAAAACTATGCCGCTCCTGGTGGTCTTATGCTCGGTACTGATAGTCACACTCCAAATGCTGGTAAGTCTTAGTGACAATAAAAATTGAAACATAGGGTATTGATGTTATCAATTGTGTATAGGTGGTTTGGGTATGATCGCTATTGGTGTAGGTGGAGCTGACGCTGTTGATGCTATGGCTAACATTCCTTGGGAACTCAAGGCTCCCAACATTATTGGTGTCAAGTTGACTGGTCGTTTGAGTCCTTGGGCTAGTCCTAAAGACGTTATCTTGAAGTTGGCTGGTCAATTGACTGTTCGTGGTGGTACTGGCCACATCATTGAATATTTCGGTGAGGGTGTCGAGACCTTGTCTTGTACCGGTATGGCTACTATCTGTAACATGGGTGCTGAAGTCGGTGCTACTACCTCTGTCTTCCCTTATACCAACAGCATGCGTTCTTACTTGAACTCCACTGGCCGTAGTGGTGTCAGTCAAGCCGCTGATGCTAACCTCTCTTTCTTGCGTGCTGATGCCGGTGCTCACTATGACAAGATCATTGAAATCAACTTATCCGATGTCGAGCCTCACATCAACGGTCCCTTCACTCCCGATTTGAGCACACCTCTTAGTAAGTTCAAGGATTTCATTGCCGAAAACGGTTGGAAGGACGACTTGACTGCTTCCTTGATTGGTAGTTGTACCAACTCCTCTTACCAAGATATGTCTCGTGCTGCTTCCATCGTTAAGCAAGCCTCCGACGCTGGCGTCGCTATCAAGACCCCATTTTTAGTCACCCCGGGTTCTGAACAAATTCGTGCAACCATCGAGCGTGACGGTCAACAACGCGTTTTTGAAGAGGCCGGTGGTCAAGTCTTGGCCAACGCTTGTGGTCCTTGTATTGGTCAGGTAAAGTAGTAAAAATTGGTTGATGTGGGGTGAGCCCGAAAACTGACTCTCTAGTTTTTTTCTGTAGTGGAAACGTTCCGAAAAGAAGGGCGAGGAGAATGCCATCTTGACTTCTTTCAACCGTAACTTCCGTAGTCGTAACGATGGTAACTCTCAAACCATGAACTTTTTGGCTGCCCCTGAGATTGTCACTGCGATGGCTTTCTCTGGCAAATTGTCTTTCAACCCCATGACCGATGCTTTGAAGGATAAGGACGGTAAGGACTTCCACTTTAGCCCTCCCACTGGTGACGATCTTCCCATTCACGGATTCGAAGCCGGTCGTGCTACCTACGAACCCCCTTCTCCCACTCCTACCCCTGATCCCTCTGTTCAAATTTCCATCGACCCCAAGTCAAACCGTCTTCAAGCTTTGGATGCATTCGAGCCCTGGAACGGTGAGGAATTCAAGGACATCCGCGTCTTGGTCAAGGTAAAGGGAAAGTGTACCACTGATCATATTTCTGCTGCTGGCCCTTGGTTGAAGTTCAAGGGTCATTTACAAAACATTGCTGAAAACACCTTGATTGGTGCTCAAAACGCTGACAACGGTAAGGTGAATTTGGTTACTGATGTCACCAACAACAAGGAAGATACCATTCCTGAAGTCGCCAAGAGTTACAAGAAGCAAAACATTGAATGGACCGTTATTGCCGATCATAACTACGGTGAAGGTTCTGCTCGTGAACACGCTGCCTTGCAAGTCCGTTACTTGGGTAGTCCCATGATCATCTCTCGTTCCTTTGCTCGTATTCACGAAACCAATTTGAAGAAGCAAGGTGTCTTGCCCTTGACTTTCAAGAACGATAGCGATTATGAAAAGATCAACGGGGGTGATGTGATTGAAACAGAAGGTCTCAAGAACTTGGCTCCTGGCTCTCCAGTCAAGTTGATTGTCACTAAGCCTGATGGCTCCAAGATTTCTATCGACGCTGTGCACACTTTAAGTGAAGATCAATTACAATGGATTCGTGAAGGCTCTGCTTTGAATCTCATCAAGAAGAACGTCGGTGCTGCTGCTCAAAACTAAAATATCCCAATTTATAAAAACAAAATAGAATTTCCTCTTTTCTGTGTAATATAGTTACTATGTAATAAAATCCCAATGTATGTCTAATAGCTCAAAGAACAATGTTTATGTTGCATAACTTTTTGGTGATGGGGTTAAATTAAATTATGCCATACACACTGCTTGAAAGTGTATACTCGTTAGACCATACAGATTGCACATCAAGTGTTTATAGTTTTATACGTAAGCTTTGCTTCTGTATAGGGTAGCATGAAAAAAGAAATATGCAGGATTGGTTAGGATAATAGATTATAATCTTGTTTGATAGAGTAGGTAACCTCGATTGTACTTTTTTGTAGTATGCTTTTTGTAGACCATAGATTAATGAATAAAAGGTTTAGCAGAGACTTGGGAAAGAGAGAAAGAAAAAGATACATATGTAGTTGCAACACTATGAAGAGAGGAGAGGAGAAAAAAATTTTTTTGACAAGCGTTTGTATGTATACGTGACACATAAATATAACCCACGCGATTACGCTAAACGAATACGTGAGGAACAAGGCCCTCGTCAAAAAAAATAAGAATCCTCCTTTTCATTTATATTATATTTTTAATCAAGCGTCGGTGTTTTCAAGCCATATATTGTTAAAAAGGTAGGCGCAACAAGTAAAGTGTGTAAACACCACCCAATAAATGTATCAATTGAATGATTCAACTCAGGCACAAACCCAAACCAAGGACCAGAGAAGCCATCACATAATAAAATAAAGAATTACCGATGATGAAGACTATTTGCATCTGCGTCTTTAGAGACTTGTCTTTCGCTTTTGACTTGCAGAAAAAGAAAGTAAAGATAGATTGGGATCTGTACGCTTGTTTCATATTTTAGATCACAATTAGAGATTTCAATATACTAAATCCTGCCAGACTGAGAACATTGTTTCACAAAATTTTTGTCATTGCAATATTCTCACTATTGTTTATTATTATGTAACTGCTCGCCATAATAAACAGGTTTCAAGTTTTCTTTTTGCTCCTCTTTTCTCTTCGATCTAGTCAAAAAACTGGAATGAATCTCAGAAAACGTAAACCCACAGAGAAACAAGTCGAGCCCCCTATTAGCAATATCGAAAACACAGCGACAGAACATTTTAGCGAAGAAGAGAAAGTGTCGGTCAAGAATTCTCGCGTTTGTAAAAGGGTCAAGCTCGAAGAAACAAAAGCGGTGTTGAATGAAATAGTCAATGTAAAGGTTGAAAAAGATATTAGCGATTCGAAAAAAGTTGATGAAAAGGCAGAACTATATGTCGAAGTGAGTATTAAGTCCATTTTTAAATATAAAAGAATATACTAACGTGAATTAAATTTAGAGGAACAGGTGCATAGAGGAGGTACGTAAGCCATGATCACTTTTTTTACGCCCATTTGACATTTGCGCGTACAGGAAAGAATTTCTCAATGTACCATTTGCAAGAAAAAGTTTCATTTCCATCAAGATTTTCTTGCTCACAGAAGATTGGCGCACAAGTCCCCAGATGTATGTACGAAAGGAGGGGCAGTAATTGCTCTATCATTTTCCTTACTAAACACCATATACTATTGTATTATTTAGGGTAACTTGTTTAAATGCGAGAAGTGCAATAAATCATACAAAACTATATTTAATCTCCATTGCCACATGGAGACTCATTTGCCACGACGAGAAGTAAATATGTTTTTCAGGTGAACCCAATAACATATCACAGAACTTATTCAATGCATTAACATATACAGAGACCAAAATATGATTGTGAAGTTTGTGGGAATCTCCTATTATCAAAAAGTTCTCTCACAAGGCATAAAAAGCTACATTTGCTTATGGAGCAGGTAATATTGCAATTAAAAGCAGATATCTTTGCAAACTTGTACTCATCATACACTATCTTTTTTAAAGGGACTCAGAGACCATCAATGCTCTATTTGTGGTAAATCGTACTTGCTAGAAGAGTCTTTGAAAAATCATGAAATACTACATCTCCCTGAGGAAAAAGTATGTACCGAAAGCTATTCCTGGCGTCCTATTAATGGGACAAATATACAAACCTGATTTCGATTTTATTAGAAGAGTCTCTACTTTGGATGCAATTTTTGCGATAAAGTTTTCCTCACCGATGAAATGATGTTAAACCATATTAAGATCCATGCACCCGATGAAGAAGTAAGAAAGAAGCAAATTGGTTGGCACATGTGGGAACTATTTACAGACTGAGATACATACTTTTTGACATCGTAGAGGAGTAAGCATAAGTGCGCTACTTGTGATAGGGCTTTCAAAACCCAAGCGGGTCTATCATATCACCTGAAATCTCACCTACCAGACTATGAGGTAAGTGTGCATTTTTACACTGCTAATCGCTTCCACAAAGCTCTAAAGTGGCCTTGTTTTAGATATCCAAACCGAGCTATAAATGTAACCTCTGCGATAAAGTTGTCAGGAACAAAGGCCACCTTACTGTCCATGAACGTACGCATTTGCGTGAAAAGAAGGTATGTCGTCAGAATACTTTTTTGAGCATTAATGTTGAAATGCTTTCTTAAATATACATAAAAACATTTTCAGAAATATAAGTGTGAAGCTTGCAACTACGTGGCTGATAAAAAAAAGGCATACCATGACCATCTACAGACACACTTGCCTGAAGAAAAGGTACATTGATTAATACATGTATGCATATACAAGGATCTTATGAACCTATCTTTACTTAATTTAATACACGTTTTGCACAGAGGAAAACTTACGACTGCTCTGTATGCGGGAAAAAACTCCTAACCCTCGTGGGACTTCGCAACCATATTACAACCCATGAACCAGCTGAAAGCGTAGGAACATTTGCCATTGATGAAAAGTATAGGCCCATCGGTTAATTTGTCCGTCGATATATATAGAGACTTAAATTCAACTGTTCTCACTGCGATGAAACCTTCTCTCGTCAAATCTATTTGAGAAATCATGTATATAATAGACATCAACCTGAAAAGGTATTATTTTCATAACCATCAAGATCGTAAATTTACATGCTAATGTAGTCTTTTATGTACAACACCATAGAGAACCAAGGCTCAGTGCAATGTTTGCGAAAAATATTATAGCTCTAACGCTGTTCTCCGTGTCCATAAAAGGACGCACTTGTCATATGAAGAGGTGAGCGCTAACATATGAGATGGATTACCGATCCAGTGTTGCAAACCCAAAATTCGCTTTTTACGTAGAGGTTCAAATTTCATTGCGAACTATGCAATAAATCGTTTAAAAGTAGAAGTGACCTTAGGAATCATATTTTCATTCACGAACCTGACCCAAAAGTAAGTATATACGAAAGTTTAATATTATTATATTTATCTGCTTATCAAAATTGCAAACTATTTTATGTGTACACAGAGAGCGCAATACGAGTGCAGTACCTGTGGTGAACAATTCAACCTAAAGTCTCGCTTAAAATCACATGCCGAAACACACTTGTCACTGTCTGAGGTACATATATGATGTTTGACGAAAAATGCTGAATGAGATTACCAATTCCAATTTGATACGCAGAGAAAGATTTTCGCTTGCTCCAAGTGCGATGTTAAATTTACCAAACGCGATCACCTCAAAACTCATGAACAGTTACACCTACCAATGAATCAAGTAGCATATAAAAATGAAGAAGGAGTTTACGTCCAACTACTAAAATATGTATTTTTCTTACATATCTTAGAGAAAGAGATCGAAATGTACCGTATGCAACGAAGTTTTTACATCGCGCAGTCACCTCCAAATTCATAGAAGAGGCCACATAACTGAAGAAGAGGTACTGCTGACTCTTTATTACAATTGCGTGAGTGATATCTTATACGTTCTTTTGGTAACAATTATTAGAAAATCAAACGTACTTGCTCCATATGCAATAAGTACTTTCCAGGAAAGCAGAAGCTTCGCAATCATGAACAAACACACTTGCCTTATACAGAGGTAATCAATCACTCATATGCTGAACAGATCAATTGTCTTAATTACCTTGTATGTATATAGAGAACCACATACAATTGCTCGCAATGCGATCGAATCTTTTTTAAGAAAAGATCTCTATTGCGGCATGAGATCAAGGCTCATAACAAGACGGTGATCAATTAGAGAATCAATCTTTGTAACACGTAGGCGCTTATGTATACACATTTTTTCTTTCAGTCAACATACATGCTCCTTAAAATACGTATAATTTCCTTGATAAAATTAGTTTACAGTTTTACATATAAAGTATATTGACAATGAAAAAAATGGATATTTCTCCAACACAAAAGATGATTTTTACTATAGTACAACCATCACCATTTTAATGCTTGTCGTTCACTCAATACGTTAGAATCCATCTTATTTTTATGGGTTTTGGGACTTTCCAAGTTCAACACATGATGTTGTTCATTTCTTGATGAATGCTGTAATACATAGCATCAAAAAGATTCCAAACACACAGAAGTTTTTTACTATCCAAACAGAATTTTTTTGGATAATGAAATATGTGTATCAAGATAATGGCAAGTGTCCAGCTTGATTGTTCAAACAATAATAAATCATTTTGTGGGCTCTTTTGTGATAAATTAGCTTATATTTCTATAAATATTGACCACAAATGTTTTTAATCCACATACTTTTTTTTCTTCTTTAATATTTCCTCTATCATGAAAGTTAACATATAACATTTGTTCCCTACATTAAGTGCATTCTGGATAAATTCGGTGGTGTACTTACGGGATGTAAGACTTTAATTCTACAGCCGTAAAGAGGTTAGGTTTTTCCCAACATAAAAAACCTAAAAACAATAGGGAAAAGCCAATGTTGCAAGTCTGCTTAAAAAAGATATGGCGCGCATACGATCAAGAGAGAGGTATGCGCTTTCGAAGGAAGTTAAAGCCGCGCTCTTAGCCTTTTCAAAAAGGTACTGATTGAAGACTTTGGGTGGTTGACATCACCTAAAAGGGAAAAGATTGTCATACAAGAGGCAGAATTTCTGTGTATTGGCAGAATAAACCTGTTTGGATAAGGACTTCCATGGAATAATGGCACACGTTCAGAAGTGGTATTAGAGCCGAAAAGTAGTCACTCAAACCTTCCTCCGCTGATCATAGAAATCCAAGACACCGTAAATCTAGTTTTTATGAAAAAGGCGGTAAACTGTTACTTGCAGGCGTTCGCCCGAAATGATGTAGAACCTGTGATTTTCATTATTTGCGTGGAGAAGATCAATCCTGACGTACTATTAAACATGAAAGAAAGTGCGGTTTCAGGTGTATTTACTTATTTTTCACAGCCGTGGGCTGAAAAATGCTATGTTTTATCGAAAGAAAGCATCAAAGACAATCTAACTATCCCACTTGCCCCAATGGTTGCACTGGGTGCATTTTTCACAAGCAGCAGTCCGTCACTAAGCAATCACCCTTTTAAAGATGACCCTACCATTCAGTACCTATATACCTCGTCATTTTTTCGGCAACAAGTTGAAACTATTAATGAGGCTACACCCTCAAAATTGATCGATTTACAACTGATGGAGTACAATAGGCTGAAAACGCTTGCTAGTTCACTTCAGCAACCAGAATTGGAAGAGGCGGTTAATGATGCCAGATCAAGAACTTTAATAATGAAAAGAAAATTCGAAGAGACATTTACTTCACCAGCGCCAGCGCCACCAACCAGCAAAGCGAGAGCAATAAAAACTCCAGCTGAGTGGGTTCAATGCCGAGATCATCACACAGCTGCATTGTGCCACTGACAGTGATAAGATCCTTCTTTTGGGCATCTATTCCCACTTGCCCCAATGGTTGCACTGGGTGCATTTTTCACAAGCAGCAGTCCGTCACTAAGCAATCACCCTTTTAAAGATGACCCTACCATTCAGTACCTATATACCTCGTCATTTTTTCGGCAACAAGTTGAAACTATTAATGAGGCTACACCCTCAAAATTGATCGATTTACAACTGATGGAGTACAATAGGCTGAAAACGCTTGCTAGTTCACTTCAGCAACCAGAATTGGAAGAGGCGGTTAATGATGCCAGATCAAGAACTTTAATAATGAAAAGAAAATTCGAAGAGACATTTACTTCACCAGCGCCAGCGCCACCAACCAGCAAAGTGTATAAGAACAATGACAGGTGCCCATCTCTATATGTTGTAACCGTGCTGGTGGAATTCAACCATTTATATCAGAGGTAGTATATCCACTATGCAGCAATATTATTGTACTCCTAACAATTACATACGCTTAGTTGCAGAAGGTATTCTGAGCAATGTAAGTAGGCCAAAGCCAGTAATTGGGAATCACCAAGTAGAATAGGCAAACCGTTTGTTGATAAGGAAGAGGAATCAAAAGAAACGAGCACAAGGGCGAAACAAATGGCATAAGAGTTTTTTAAAATGGCTTTTTCGAGTTAATAAATAGAATAAATCAATCGTTCCAGAGAGCTTTCTACAAGTACCTGAAGTAGTTGGTTGTAGTTGTATGCTTTTTGCTGTAGTCATATTTTGCTTAATGGAAACTTTTATACACGCAGATAAACGACCAGATCGAATTTTTGCGGATAATGACACAATGTGATGCTTATTACCCCCTGACTCGGATCGATTTATCAGTCGTCTATGTACAATAAACTACATACTTTCGGGGCTCTTCTCTGATAAAATAGCCTATATTTTTCTATCATATGTAGCTCTCTTTCTGCATTTTCTTCTCCCATTTATCGTGAATATTTACGCGCTGGACTTGTATTGTATTCTGGATAGACCTAGTGGTGTGCAAAACCCAAGACTTTTCACGGTTTACCCCATCTCCGCTGCCAAAGAGAGCTTTTCTTCTCTGTTCTGATTGAAGACGTTGGGTCACAAATACATATTACCTAAGGGGAAAAGAAATACCACGCAAAAAGTAAAATTTGATGTGGATTGAATCTATTGGGTTTAGCTGCCATCGACTTGGTGCAAATACCAAAACAAGACAACGAATGCACTTGTGATTCCGTAGAAAATACATACGCATAGGAAAGAAATACGATCTCAGGGCATGCTCACAAAGATAGTATAATATAGGGTTCTATTTGATTTAAACCGAATTGAAACAGCCCAGAATTATGCACGACTATTTTCAAGAAGCACAAATCTTTTCGGATCAAAATTATTTATTACTCGAATAAGTTTCTCTATATGCCGTACTGACTGAGGTATTGCGGAAAGGTCGATCCAGGTCCACCAACTATTGTGCTTTCATGTAGTCGACAAACTAATTACAATCGGATGTTAAAACCTAAAGCAAAATCAATAAAGAGAAAATCTTCTCACCTCATCAATGAGAATGGGCCAAGCGCCTTCGGAGTCGTAGTTTTTCACATCCAAATCTTTTTGACTTGCAAAATCGAGGAACTACGTAACAATTATGAGTAACTGATAGTGTGAGCTCCTTCTAATAGAAGATAGACTTACTAAATTCCAGGTATCACGGGATATAGCTTTACCGTGCTTTTCCTGTGAAAAACGCATTACTACAAGATTCAAAAGCGAAATATATTGGAATTTTACCTCTAAAAATTTGATCCAGTCTTCTAATAAGCTAAACTTATCTGCCAAAAGTAATCTCCACAACTCAGTGGCGGCCTCTAAAGCTATGTTAATACAGTAGATGTAAGTATATCATTCAAACGAAAAGTGCGCGGTTCCAATCTTACATAAACTCTTTTGTCCAGTTTGTCTACCCAAGAAAAATGCATAGGTGTAAACCTTTTTAAAACCTTCGTCTGTTTGATAACGAGCTTTTAAAGTTGTATTGAGAGCGTTCTTTAAAGTCTCAATTGTATCTACTTGCAATTCAATACAGCCAGCAACAAATGGCTCGCGGGAAAACTCGCCCATTCTTTCTGAGCCCAATTGTTGCGAGAGCAATAAAAACTCCAGCTGAGTGGGTTCAATGCCGAGATCATCACACAGCTGCATTGTGCCACTGACAGTGATAAGATCCTTCTTTTGGGCATCTATACAAAATATATCAGCAAACTAATACCATATCAAGAGCAGTAATAGGGGTATCTACCTTTGTATTTATCAAACAACGCTTTGATGTTCTTGGTATTGTATCTGTGCTTAGGAGCTTGATGTTCATATTGGCCATCAGTGACACTGTTGACAGCGAGAAGAAGATTCCAATCACAACTTTTCAAAATCTTTAAACTGTCTTTCTCGCTATGAAAAAGAAGATGAGCTTAGCATGCCAGGATGATGACCGATGGTTTCAATAGTGTGTACGTTACGTACACACTTGTTTGATAACGAGCTTTTAAAGTTGTATTGAGAGCGTTCTTTAAAGTCTCAATTGTATCTACTTGCAATTCAATACAGCCAGCAACAAATGGCTCGCGGGAAAACTCGCCCATTCTTTCTGAGCCCAATTGTTGCGAGAGCAATAAAAACTCCAGCTGAGTGGGTTCAATGCCGAGATCATCACACAGCTGCATTGTGCCACTGACAGTGATAAGATCCTTCTTTTGGGCATCTATACAAAATATATCAGCAAACTAATACCATATCAAGAGCAGTAATAGGGGTATCTACCTTTGTATTTATCAAACAACGCTTTGATGTTCTTGGTATTGTATCTGTGCTTAGGAGCTTGATGTTCATATTGGCCATCAGTGACACTGTTGACAGCGAGAAGAAGATTCCAATCACAACTTTTCAAAATCTTTAAACTGTCTTTCTCGCTATGAAAAAGAAGATGAGCTTAGCATGCCAGGATGATGACCGATGGTTTCAATACATACGTTATTTGACAGATTTCCATCAGTTGCTTAACCATGGTTGCTTGTTGGATCTATATGGATGAAGTTTATTTGAGTCAATGCCTAATCGCAAGGTGAAAAATAACAATTTTCTTCCTCGCAATCAAATATTGCAAGTTTTCAACAAATAGCATTACATTGGACATCTTGATGTTTGTTAATGAACTTGTAAAAGTAGAGTGGAGTGCGATGAAAAGAGTCCTGAAAAAATGAAGCTGTAATTTTTATTTAGTCACTACAGTTGGGATAACATTTACGCGCAACCCTGTTAGCAACTCGTACACGTATCTGCTATTCTACAGTACTTAGGATCACTGTTTGCTTGAATCATGCATTGCTTGCAGTGCCCACTTCTTTTTTAAGAGACAATTGAGGTCTTAAGCTTCTACCGTATGTAATTTCAACAAAAAATCTTTGAAACGGACAATAGCTGAAAAGTTAGAAATCAAATGAAACGAGCGATAGTTGATGATAAACACGAATTACCAAGATGCTATCAGAGTGCTACTATCTTCTAAGTTGAGTGGCACGCTTGCTATTCATAGATACATTGACTTAAGCTGACGATTTCGGTTGAATTTTTCGGAGTCTGCTTCCAACACCACCACCAAAATTAAACGCGCTCTTTACACACACAAAAAGAGAGAGCAAAAAATTACACCCGGGGGTTGTAAAATGATGATGAAAGGCGTAACAAAATAACAAATTCTGTCCGCCTTTTATTTTTCCACTCCTTCAGTTTTATTACATTTATACAATAATTTGGAAAATGTATAGACGTGTATTGGTCAACTTGAAGCCGTCTCAGCGTGGTTATGTTGGACTTGCATTCGATCAACAGCAAAAAAACGAAGGAATTCAAACTATTGATCGTTCTTTGAAGTCTTTTCAACACACCGTGAACGGTCCTACTAGCACTATTTCCGAAGTTGGAAAAGGTACACCATATCACTCAAATCCAGTATATACTATTTCTGCGTTACTAAAAAGGAAAGTTGAATAATAGATCTCGACATGGAGAACGAGAGAGATCCCATCTTTGAAGTTGTTTCTTCTGGCGTTGGTATGAATATTCTCTGACTTGGTCACCGCTATATATTCTAATATCTTTTATCTTTATAGGATCGGCATTATTGATCAAGGTAAATAATGAAGTATAGAGAGAGAGAGATAGGAACCGATATTAAAGGGATACATGCATTGATAGTTACCACCTGACGCTGAAGTTACAGCTGTTACTGGTTCATCTTTGGGATCATCCACCAAAGTTCACACCAAATTATCTCTCGACGATACTACTGTTAAGTCCATTGGTAAAACATTAGTAGGAGATGCCATGTTTTATCAAAAAGTAAAGTCTTATGAGAGAAGATAATTGTGTGTAATTTAGTACTGAACTTTGTCAATTCGTTCCTAGTATTATACCAAAGGTGCTGCAGGCGATATCTTATTAGCGCCTCAACGCTTGGGAGAAATCTCAACTATTCAGCTCAAATCCAGCGCAAAATATATTTTACGACGTGACGCATTCTTGGCCAAGACAGAAAAAGTGACCTTTGATTTAGGAATTAGTAAGGATGCTGTAAGTTATGACAAGCGTTGATCTACGAAGCACGAGATTAATAATGGAGGTAATATAGGGTATTTTGAACAAGTTGATCCATACCGTCAGCGGTCCAGGTACATTGGCTATCAGCCATTATGGTGGTCTTTATCGCGTATCTCTTGCTGCAGGCGAGGAATACCAAGCTAATCCTTGTAACTTGGTTATGTGGGATAAGCGTACTAATCCCACCAGATTACATGCCGCTCACCCTGTTGTTCCTTCACCCAGATCTAAGCTTAGAAAGTACGAAGTTGTTAGAAATATCGTCGATAGCCCTTCACTTCAACCCAAATTACAATACTTGGACAGTGTTCAAAAGTCTATTCGTAACTTTTTGATGGGAGCACCTGTAAGGATGATGGAAATGGTTCTGAAAAGAAGAAAAGTGACAGCCTACTAAACTAAAATTTGAATTGGATGTAGGACTTTGTCAAATTAAAGGGTCCAGGTGATTTCTATTTAGCCTCTCGTGTTGAACCCCGTTTGGAGAAATCAAGATTGTAAGTTGGGAAGAACATTATGTTTACCTTGAGAGGTTGTTAATATTTTTCTTTATTTTTGTAGAATGAACGCCTTGGCTTCCGTCAATGATTCAGCATATCAATTATTCGAACAATCTTCAATCTTCCCTAATGCCCCTGCCGAATCTATTGTTGACTACACCAAAAAGAAACACCCAGGATATGCTCAGAAATCCGTCGATGGTTTCCCATCTTGTTACGCTGAAGTTGGACCTAAAGGTGTAGTTTCATTTACTACAGTGCAAAGAGATTAATGCCTTGTTGTAGAATGTATTATATTTATCGAGAAAAAAAAAGCCAAAATAAAAAAAATTGGAAAAATCGTATGCACATCTTATTAAGGAGGAAAGAGATCTTTATTATATGGGAACAACGTAGATCCAAAACCTTGTATCGTCCAGTAAATACTTTTTATTACTAACAAGTTGACTATGGATCCAATTGACACCATTTTTGTAGTTTGTAATATCTTGAGTATAGGGATTGTTAAGACCTGATTCACCGTTTCTGTGGCCAGCAAACCATTTGTCAGCACCATAAAATGCTTGAGATTGCTGTCTTGCTCTAATATCTTGTCCGAGCTTTTTGTTTAGGATGCCACCTGCCTTGAACTTGCTAGCTGGATATTTTTTAAATTGTGTAGTAGATGTACGAAGCATGAACCAGTTTTGCTTGAAAATACCAAAATTAGTAGAGTCGCCTGTCTTTCCATCACCATAAGTGTAGTTGGTACCCAAATTGTCAGTTTCAAGCATAGCAATAGCGATGTCCCAAGTGCCTCCACCTGCTTTGATTATTTGCTGCTTTCTTTTACCTAATCCAGGAACGGTATAGCTGCCTCTATCCTGCGCAGATACAAAACTGGTCAAGAAGTACAAGAAAAATGACAGTTGTAAAAGTAGACCTTTAGTTAACATTGAATTTACTCGTTGTGTTTTTTGCCGCCAAATAAAAATGGCATGTTTTATATAAAGGTATTCTTTTTATTTCGGGTGAAACGTCGGATGAATAGACAAATAACCTAACACACATATTCTGCTTGTGAAAATGAGCTCTCGCCACCGGTAGCCGAACACAATAAATCAGAGAAAGATTAATATTATGTTAAATTTCATTTATGTAATAAAGAGGATTGTAACACTATGTAAATATGTATAGTATGCATGTGAGTGTTGGAATTTCCAGGTAAGAGGTCACTGGTAGATATTTATGTCATAGTAGAGTTAACAACCTTTCTCTAATAATTGAGAAGGGGGCTATACATAATAAGAACTTTGAGCATGACTTTGTACGTACACATATACTTCTCTCGATTCGGTTATATAAGCCAAACTCTATGGGATAAAATGCGTGCATAGTACTCTTCTCCGTAGCTCATAGCATATGTACAGCGCGTCAAAATCAACTCTTAACCCTCGTCTCTTACATCAAGGAGTACTCTAAATTGATTCTCTTTTATTCTTATTGATTCTGTCGTTGGACCAAATCCGTCGTTTCACAAACGTTACAACGGATTATGATTAACAGTACTGTAATACATGACTTATCACTTTAACATTTGGCAATGAAGCATCGTTTATGCACAGCATCTACTGCATGTACAAATAAACAAATGATCAAACAAAATCTCTAAACACGGATCACTTTTTATTCGTTCCATTCATACTTGTAATATAGACCCTATATACATTCAGATATTGAAACTTGATTCCTTGCGTATTTATGTACCTATTTATGTATGCAAGTTTAAGAGTCAACATGTAAGACCAGTAGCGAATATTAAAACATCATTCTCCCATAAACTATCAACAATGCTTGTATAAAAGACTCGAGTTCCTCTTGTCCTTAGATTTGCAACTTTTTAACAAAAATAATCATCAAAAGATACGTATGTACTATAAAATATTGTTTGAGTGGGATTGAAACCAACACTCTTGCTGCATAAGGTATTTACACACTTAGTATGCTTAAAATATTTATTGTAATCGTTGCTTTATACGCGATCTTCCAACTTACTGAGGCTAAAATATGCCGTGTCTCTGTCTCGGGAAAGGTTTGCCATTTCCCGTTAAAATCAAGAAAAGAATGCACTGAGGTTAAAGGGTCTTTGAAACAAACATTCCACTGTCAGCGTGATATGGGCGATTTTTGCACAGGCTATTTTTACAAGTGCGATGAAAATCTGTTGAAAACTTCGTACGAGGATCATTGTGTGAAGTTAGGAGGAATTGTGGCTTCCGGTGGTAATGCCAGCAAAAATGAAGCATGTAGGGTCAAGATTATTTATATTTTCACCTTCCCTGCTCCACCTGTGCAAAATAGGGAAACCTCTTTGATAATAAAAAAACAAGCATTAATACCGAAATGGTAAAGTTCCTTTTTTTTCGCACTTGACGATCAATATTTTCTTGAGCTGGAAAAGTTCTCTCTCTCTTCTTGTCTCTCTATTATACGCATTCACATATATACACGAAATGAAAATTTGCTACGCGAAACCAACCGATGGAAGGCGTACAGGGCGTTACTGGCGCCGCATGACACCTGAAGAAATAGCAGAACGGGACCGCAAGGAAGCGCGAAAGAAAGCAGCAAAAAAAGCCCTGAAATTAGCTGGGATAACTCCGGCTCCACCAGTCAACAGAACACCTAAAGAGGCCAAGAATAGGTGTACGTTTGCCAGAAAGCACAAGTCATGGGGAGAAAAATGGGAGAGTGTTGTGTGGACACAAATGACACGTATACAAAACGTTCGATTCTGGGCCACCATGACGTACCATGGCGTCGGCAAATTGAGCCATGTCAATGTCGAAGTAAAATCCAGCGACAACGAAAAGCGAATTGCAGAAAAGCAACAACTCTACATGCAAACCATTAAAGGCGACGTGTTGGATACAGTGGAAGAACATGGACTGGACCCCGCCTTGTGTATTTTACAAGTCAATCACAATTATGCTAATTATAGTAACGTGAAGGAATGGCTTTTGAAGAAAGAGGACCAACCATTTGGGGAGATTCTTGTCTGGCCCGAAAACTCGGGCGACATTGATCCCGTACTTTCTATCTTGGACCTTGTCAAGGAGAGACTGGGTGAAAATTATGATACAACGGTAGAGCATGGCACGGGTGAAATGTGGAAACGGATCCAAGAAACTTGGGCATCCATCGAGCCAGAGGAAGTTAAAAAAGAAATAGAAAAGACCAAGCAACGTTTGTCGATTCTCTTGCAAAAAAAAGGAATGAGAGTTTATAAATCAGATCTCAAATTAAAATTTTAGCAGATGTATATATCCGCACACATATATTCTGTTCTTTGATGCTCAGATTAAATGTTATCATAAAAACCAACTGATGTAAACGATTTATTATTAAAAGAGAGTTGCATAATATGAAAATCTTACCAAACATTGGCTTTGCGTCGAATAAGTTGATATGATACTAAAGTACAGGCAGATATAAATGAGATATGTAATATACCGAAAGGAAGCGAGACAGTGGAGGGGACGGAAGGAATGGTTTATCTTGTCTCGTGTGACATGTCTGCATGTTGGAAATCAACAAAATGAAAAATATTGACTTTCTCATGTAAAGATAAGTGTTGACTCCATTCTTTTCTGAAATGACTCAATGAACGTGTGGAGAACAAACCACGTTTTTCGTTCCGATTATTGCTCTTTCCGATGGTCACGTAAACTTAAAAAGATACAAAGATTTGTTTACACCACCAGCGCCAGCGTCATCTACTTGTCTCAGAAGCTGCAGTTTTATTGATAGCATCTTGAAAAAACTAGTGAGATAAAGGTCTCTGGTATATGAACAACTGAGTTACCTGCAACTTCGGATTCAATAGCCTCAATGCCAGCCAGTAAAGTTGATAAGAATAATGACACTTGTAGAACAGATATGGAATTTATCGTTGAATTCAAGCAAAAGAAGGTGGAGCAAAAGATGAGAATGGACTGGGGCCTCAAACTTTATGGCTGCGTTTATGGCTGCGTTTATGCCTGCGTTTATGCCTGCGTTTATGCCTGCGTTTATGCCTGCGTTTATGCCTGCGTTTATGCCTGCGTTTATGCCTGCGTTTATGCCTGCGTTTATGCCTGCGTCTATGGTTGCGTTTATGGTTGCGTTTTATGCCTGTGATGCAAATAACGCGCTCAATATTTTTATATGTTTCTTGTGCAAATTACGCGACTAGCTGGTCATGTACTTAGCAATTGGATGAGTGTTATCGACGTCACTAAAATCGGGTTGATTCAAGGACGTGCTTTTTAACAAACTTGTTACCATCTTGTAAAATTAATAAATTAATGGGAGTCTTTATCCACACAGAAATTTTTCACTATCCACACAGATTTTTTTTTTTTTTTAGGATAATGAAATAGCAAGCGTCCAACTTGATTTTCCAGTCAATAATTAATCATTTCCTGGGCTCTTTCGTGATAAACTAGCTTATATTTCTATAAATATTGACCACAAATATGTTTCTTTCCTCTCTCTTTTCTTTTCTTTTCTAATATTTCCCTATCATGAACGTTTACATATTGGATTTTTTTCCTTACACTAAGTGTATTCCGAATAAATTCAGTGGTGTACATACATACGCGATGCAAGACTTCATTTCCACGTCCATATAGAGGTTCGGCTTTTCCGCGTTCTTTACCTTTTCAAAAGGGCACTAGTTGAAGACTTTGGATGATAGGCATCACCCAAGACGAAAAGGAATGTTACACGAGAGGCAAATTTCTGTGTGGATAAGGACTCCCTAAATTAATTCTTCTTTTCCACAAATAATGTCTACCATCAAATATTACACAATAGCATATCCCTGTCATCTCAGTAGCTCTAACAGGTTTTCTAATGCTCGTAATTTAAGGGATCATTATGAGAATATTGAAGGTATACAGCAAAGCACAAATTTAAAATAAAACTTTATTATAACATGTTTGATACTGTAGGGAAAGTACCCAAGTACAAAAAGCAGGGTATATAACACAAAAAAGTAATTACAAATATATCATCACAAAGCTTTTCTTGTATTTAACATTTACCACTCTAGTATAAAATATGTTTCTGCTTCTATCGCCAGATTACATACGCCTGGGTTGGTGATGGTGAGAGCTATTGCCTACCAAAATCCGAAGGTAGATCAATAATGATCTCCGAATTCCAATGCCCTTGCCACGGAACAATGAGGGGTGTTGTCAACGGAAAGCATGTGACATCTAGAAAGATCTTCTACCCTGGATCTCAATACGAGGGATATTGGAAAAGTTCCCACATGCTGGCTCAGCTTGAAGATGTCATCCTTCTTTTTGAAACGCTGCATCCTGGAATGCTTGCTGTTTATCTGTTCGACCAAAGCAGCAATCACACAGCTTTCCCTGAAGGTGCCCTCATAGCCCACAGGATGAATATGAGTGCTATTGAGGTTACAGACGAATCTAACCAAGGCAAGTTTCGTGACGAGACCTTCTATGTGACCAAAAATTACGATTACGTTGAGCAACAAAAGGTATTCTTCTCCAAGCAAAGCCAGCAGCAAAAAACCAATGCTTATCAAAGGATTCATAACAAGATTTTTAAGGTGAGTTGTAGCTTATTAATACAAAGAAACAAAAGTATTCACAGCTTTTTGATTTCAATTGCAGAGAGGTGTTGAAAAGAAGTACTTTATTGGCTTGCGAGGTATATTGCATCAAAGATCTCTGTATAAAAATGAAAGCGAACGTTATTCTTTGAGAAGAACCTGTGATAATGTCGCGAGAAGAGACCGTCGGTGTTGCGCTGTCCATTAGTGCACACAGCTTTCCCTGAAGGTGCCCTCATAGCCCACAGGATGAATATGAGTGCTATTGAGGTTACAGACGAATCTAACCAAGGCAAGTTTCGTGACGAGACCTTCTATGTGACCAAAAATTACGATTACGTTGAGCAACAAAAGGTATTCTTCTCCAAGCAAAGCCAGCAGCAAAAAACCAATGCTTATCAAAGGATTCATAACAAGATTTTTAAGGTGAGTTGTAGCTTATTAATACAAAGAAACAAAAGTATTCACAGCTTTTTGATTTCAATTGCAGAGAGGTGTTGAAAAGAAGTACTTTATTGGCTTGCGAGGTATATTGCATCAAAGATCTCTGTATAAAAATGAAAGCGAACGTTATTCTTTGAGAAGAACCTGTGATAATGTCGCGAGAAGAGACCGTCGGTGTTGCGCTGTCCATTTAGTGGCAGCCCAACCCGACTTTTTCATGAATTAATTAATAGCAAAATGTATCAGAAAATTTTGGCTGTCCAAGCTGTACAAGTCATTTCGGTACTTTGAATGAGCTCGGATACCATCTCGATGAGATTCATAGTAAGTATTGAAACGAAGTAGTAGTATAATATTATTTACTTAATATTTTTTTATAGCTGCAAAACCAAGAGCTGAAGTAGAGGAATCCTTTCGTGTTTTAAGAAATTATGACAAGTGGATTCTCTCTACCGGGACAGTAGTGAAGGAAGTGATTAGGGAAAAAATAAAAATTAAATGTCTATGAGTTTTGGAAGTCGTCCATTGCTTAATATCGTCAGGCAACTGTATGGGTTTGTAGTTTTTGCATACGCTTTGATTTCCTCTTCTTCTGTAAATACATCTTTTTTAAGATACAATTCAGAGTCGGTAGGATCAAAGATCAATGATTGGGAAGGATGATCACCAATTTGCAACTTTCCAAAAGCATACAAATTGTCCAAAACTCCCAAAAAAAATATTTATTTCAAATTGTGGTCGATCCACTGTTTATAATAGACAGTGCGAATCTGATTGATACCTACAGATCGTACTTGAAAATTGTGGAGACACCACAGAACGGAAAAAAATTCAGCACGAACCTTGGCGTTGGCAGGAAGCCGAAGGTGGAGCCTTCCAAAAGATGCTTGGAGGGAGCGCATGCCCCACTCGGCAGCTTGTCGATGCTTGGTTACTACAGCATCTTTTATTCTCCCTTCGTTTGTTCTTGAGCGCCACGCTGCAGTGTTTTCTTTTGGAACGCTCAAGATTTTCGATGCATATTCCCTACGGCAAGGAAATGCAGAGTCTGCAAGTAGTCTGTAAGGTTCAGGGCAACGGAGAGGAGTCAAATGACGTGTATACAAAGATTTGGCTATTTTTGCGTCGTGCCATGATCCAGGAAGGTTGGAACTTAAGAGAACAGAGTCATATCAGCAACTTCGATATAAGTTTTGAGGTAAAAAAAGAAAATACTTACTTTACATAGCAAATGCAGCCGTCTGGTGTGAAGACGATAACAGAAGAAGCAAAAACATCACTTTTCCAACCGTTGCTAAAAATGGAAATCACCAAAAATGGTGCAATTTTTTTAGCTATTGATGCTACTCATCTTCTTTGTCAGAAATAATAATAATAATAAAGAGAGAGAGGGAAGAGGAGGGCGGGTACAACAAAGATCCTTGGCTCTCGTGTAATAATTTCAATACTTCCTTTGGGTCGTATCTACGTAGTAAAATTTAGTGTGACACGGAAATAGCTATGTAAAATTATCAATTTTTAGAATACCTTAACATTCGCTCAGATATCGGTAGGTATATTGAAAAGATGCATAGTAGACATTTGGCAACTTTACAACGGGCAATGCACTGAGCGTAAGAATATAATTTTCTGAGATTCTGGTCACCGAAGAGTCCTTCACAAAATTTTCTCGCTGTTTCTCAAGAAAGCGGTGGGACGGCAACTTGGTACGATTATCTTCTGACGATCTTGCGAAGTAGGTGGTCGGATCGTAGGGAAGCATCAGAAAGTCGTTTTTGATGTGGCCAGGGACAGGAATAATGCCGAACTTCTCCTTGGTTTGATCATATGCGGAAATGTTCTCGATGGAAGTATTCCCGAAATATGATTCATTGCGCAACGGGTGACCGACTGCAAATCGAAGAGCGTTGATAGCTTGCGCTAACCAAGGACTGTAATGGCTTTTGTGCATAATACCGTGTCTATTTTTTGATCCAACCTATGGGTTAATTATTATATCAATAAGACTTTGTGAGTTGATTGATTTAAGTATGAAATAGAAGTACTTACATTGATATTATGGTACAGACAATAATCATACAGTGCCATATTCGTGAGTCTTGGACCAGCATTGAAGGAAGAGAACTTTCTGATGATATTGAAGTGACAGGATCCCTCCACGGATGAGGTTCCTCTAATGCACGCATACCTCATAAGTCCATGTTTGTCTAGTCCTCTCTCTGTGTATAAAGGTGGACCGTCTACAACGTCAGAAACATATCCAGCCTTGATCTGGTCCATGACCCTTTTAGATGCTGGATATTTTGAAAGAGTGATCCCCTTAAGACAACACAATTGCATCAAGCATACTTTTTCTTGTCACTGAAGGAAGTATCCTGTGGCCCAGAGTTGCTAAAATTTGAAAATGCACAAGATAAAACTCTTTTTGAAAACGTGATAGATATAAGCGGCTCGGTTATGTGCAGGTATTCCCTTAATTGATGTAGCCCCTGTTCAATTGTCTTCTTTGGGTTCTTTAACCAGGGTGCAAGGTCAACAAATGGAATAATGCCTTGAAAATGGGCTAATGCACGAGAGATGTTAAAGTTATTGACGTAGAAAGTGTACCAATTTGTGACAATCCTCTCAAGTGAGAACGTTGACGAATATGTAGCGGTATATCCTCATTGTTCTAAGGAGGTATCCCGTTCTGTACCAAAAAGCGTAGTTGACGTTGTACGCCTCGCACCTTATGGATCAGGAACAAGATGGCAGAGACACCACAAAAAGGCCGTTACCGGATACAAATCATCTTTGATTGATCATTCAGGGCAGACGCAAGTTTTTTTTTCCATGTATTCAAAAGGTACCGTTTTGACGTTTTTGTGCTGTATTAGGAGATCGTCCTTCTTTTGCAATTCTTATAGCCATGAAGCAGTGGTCTACAGCGTTTCTCTATTTTATCAAATCGGCCCTTCTACCGATTCTTCAGCGTCAGGATCTCTTGAGAAATTCATTCTGTCAAAGTGATTGTGTATCTCCAGAAAGTTTGCTGTAGAGTACTGATCTTCTTCAATCGAACTACCTGTGTTCTTTCAGGTGGGATGACTACAAAGGAATTCAAACCTCGAAATTAGCTGAGGTAAAGCTAGACAAGTTCAAGAGCTGCGAAAAGTGAGCTATAATTCTGCTTTTGATATATCCGACGCGTATACCCCTTAAGTTGTGGTATGTAATAGCATAGCCGACAGATGTCTGTGCTTCATGGATATTCGTCATTCTTTGAATAACCCACACTGTTGCTTCTAAGCAAAGTTGCCTTTGTACTGTTAAGGACAAGTACTCGATTAGAACATGAGTTCTCTTGGGTACTGTTTTTGTGCTATTCAGCTTTTGTAGATGTCAATTGAGGAATGGACTATTATGAAAGAAGAAAAAATCTCCTGTTGTACGACCTGAACGGCGCTAAACTTCGAAATTTGATTGTCTCTCTGAAATTATTGCGTTGTGTATCGTCTACTACGCACATTTCTTCATTTTATCAATTTAGCTTCATTCTATTTACTGTGGTAATAAAGAACGATGCACTTATAAAGGATGCGAGACAGGTAAGGTAGTATTTCTTTGGTAAATTTTAATATGTACAGTTGCAAGATATCTAAATTTATGATCACTTTGCTACCACTACAGTTACTCAACCATAGGGGCGTCAGATACAATGCCTTCCTCTTCATCCTCCTCGTCTTCATCTCTTTCTTGGAAACGATGATTCACCACAGGGGCAACCTTTTCTTCTTCAACCTCTTCGGCATCTGATAATCCCATATCTCCTTCGTCATCGGATGAAGTATAACCTCTTTCCATATCCATTAATCTGTTCTTGTCATCAGTCTAAAAAATCAAAATCAGTACAAGATGTTACACGTTGCCTCTATTACTTGGTTTAATGAAGCATACCATGATATTGCGTTCTTCCTCGACAGCCTTTTGCATATTCTTCAAATTTTTGACAAGCTCAGACATGTTACTCTTTCTGTTTTCAAATGCAAGTTCTCTGCTGGCTCTTTCTCTCTTTAACAATTCAATATCACTTTGAAGGCTAGCAATAGATCTAAAATGGTCGTGTTACTACTTGTTATCCTACGCTTATGAAAGACTTTACCTAAATTCACTTACTCATTGTAGGTATCCCTTGTATTTAATTTCATAATCTCTCTAGCAACGCGATCATATTCTAACTTGTGATCTCTTCCTTTCTGCGCCTTGACCAAATCACTCTTTAATGTCTCAATGTCAGTTGTTGCCTCTGCTTGTTGCAACTTTGTATTCTTCACAATATTGGCATATTCCTCAATATCCTTGTTGTTGGCTGTTTGTAAAGGAGTGCAGCGATCGAGATTAGTTTGATAACTCAAAAGCTGAATAAGTAAGTTCTCAAACTGATTTTGACTACAACGAACAAAATCTAGTCAATTTGCTGCTGTTTATGCTTTTCTATCTATCAAAGGCGTATTACTTACGCGAGTTCTGTTGACTCTTTGTGCAAGTTGTTCAAAAAAGCACAAGTTCTTTTCTCCAGCATTCTCAGGTGACGATCGTCCATTGACAACCTCACATTTAAAGAAGTTTCTACACAATGAACAAACTTAGCATTCTTGATGTTGGTTGGAATTATTGGCTAGCATACCTTCATCCATTATGTAAACTATCGAATTTGTGTAAACCGATGCACCAAGAAGACTTTGTGAAAAAAAGCGACCCTCAAACAAGACTGCTGTTGAACTCATTCAAAAGTCCGCAAATCAACTATGAAAGCTTTCGTACCTGACATGGCAAATCGGTGGTAGATATACTCCTAGTTATCTAGATCACCTTGAATTGAGTGCACAAGTCAATTTACAATATGCACAATCAAAAAGTATAAGTAATCGTTCCTCTTTTTTTCTGGGGCTTTCGTTTTGTGCTTCGTTGTGATATTTATATGTGTTGCTTGAGAAGATAATCAGAGAAAACGAACATTGCACAGGTAGCTGTTTTGATCGGAAACAGATTGAGGTTTACCAAGAAAAGCTGTATAATATTATCATTTTTGACAGTAAATCATTTGAAAAAATTTGATACATGTGCGGCCGTGAGCGTTCATCCCACTCTTTTGGCTTAGATGATGTTACGACTTCGCCGCGGAAAGGCAATTCAAACTCCAGGAAAAATCTTCAAAACTACGCTGCCAAGAATTTGATCCTTACTTCGTTGCTTTATCCTAATTTCCACACTTACTTCCTATACTTCCAATCTCCATAAGCAGTATGTCGGGTGAATCTGCAGAACACCTTTTTCATTACATCCCCAGCAAGTCTCTTGCTGTCACAAGTATGCTTATATACCTCGTCTTTTTCATTCTGTTCGTAACTCGTATATATATGACCAAGAGCGCCACCTTTCTGTATATTATTCCAGCAGTCGCTTTAGGAGAAACAATTGCATCTATATATCGAATAATCAATATTGATAACGCTAGTTTGCCACGATACATTATGATGAGCTTATTTTCCATCGTGGTGCCTTTAGCATTACCTCTTGTAAACTATATGGCTGTGGGCCAGGTCATCAAACACTCTGGAGTTCGTACAACACATTTCTTTTTACACCCAACCGTTGTCTCCTGGTTCTTTATTGGCGGTGATGTTTTTCATTTTATGATACAACGACTTAGCGAGCTCAATACAGATTCAGAAACCCACAGCATCGGCATAGCTTTTTTTCTTTTATCCACTTCGACCCAATCGATGATGTTTGCCGCCTTTATCTTCATCACTATCTATATTCACCAAAATCCAAACTACACATATCACATCAAGGGCATCTCCAATGCAAAATCAAAGTTAATGCTTTCCGTTTATATCACCTCTGCGTTACAATACGTGCGATATATCTACTGTGCCACTGAATATGTTTCTGGGATTAATTCGGATATGAACTCTCATGAATGGATCTTTTATGCATTCGATACAAACATGGTTATTTTATGCCTTCTTACATACAGTGCACTCTTTATTGGCAACTACCTTCCTCAACAACATAGTGGTTTTACTGAGGGTGAGTATATTCGTGTGTCAGATTTGGATGATGAAGATTTAGATAATACGATTGCCGAGGGTAAAAAGCACGTTGCTGTATTCAATAACGTTCAAAAGGTTAATTACAGTATCTCATTGGATCCTTAATGAATAAAGACGGTTTATCTTTCAAAAATGGAAGCGTAGACAGTAAAGAACTAACCGCACTTATGACGGACTAACCAATGTTATTTTTTTGGAAAGGGAAACAAGGGGGAAGTGAGGGGGGAGTGGCTTTAAATGACAAGATTGCATGTAGAGTACATACGAAGCTTGGCAGAAGAAGCTGATTGTCTGTAAAAATCTCGAAGGTGTATGCATTTTCATTTACGATATACGTATCTCCAGTCCTTGACAATGCAATAAATATGTGGCACGAAGTCTGGCCTTCTGTGACTTGAAAATCATCTTGTATAACGCGAGAAATACTTGAAGACAATTGAAGCATTGTAATGAAAAAAAAATTACCTGATTTCTTTACGTATTCTTATTGTTAACGAGCATTACAATTTACAAATTTCCATATTTGATGATACCATGTAACGAGTTGCACAGAGGAACCATAACTCCAATGTTAACTCCGGTGAAAGCTATCGCCTTTTTGTTAATTGACCCAATCAAAAGTAGATTAATTTTGACCATATAAAGTAGTTTTGGAAATTAATTACAGTTCGGAAAGCGTTTGCAACTAATCGTAGTTAAACTAAAAGATGAACTCGCATTTACCAAAGTTTTTGAATATTTCATTTTTAAAACAAACAAATATGTCCATAAGTTAAACGCATGGTTCCATAGTAGTAGTTGTTGTGATGAGATGTTTTTATTTTGGATCGGTCGATAAATAGTGATTGTAAATAAGCAAGGGGGTCAGATAAGGAGACAATGAACACAGCCATCTTTCCCCTCTCTCTTCTGTACGTATGTATGAAAGCGGGATCTCGTAACCAGTAGTTTTTGTGAAACGAGTTCTCAATTTGTGAACACAAAAAAAAAGAAAGACACCTGAATATTGTAAATGATGGCCATGTCATCGCGCAAACACATTTTATAATAACTGATTACTCATCGAACCATGGCACGATAATACATCCATGCGACTTTATTATGAAATATCCAAAACTTTAAAATTATGTGATTGTAAATATTTATAAAACATACTCGAGCAACCTTGTCGTTCATTCGGAGCTTCCAATTTGTAAATACACAGTGTAACACTTATCGTCACGAGATCTGTGCGTTTATGGGACCACACTAATGTGTAATTTGATGTTTTTTTCTAGAGCGTACTCCTTTTTCAACTAACACAAAAAAAAGTATAAATACAGTTCCTTTTTTTCTGGTAACCCACATTTTAAAACACTTTTTTCAATACAACTCTTTCTCTGTAAACAAACCTTTAAACAGTTGCTGGTCAATTGCTTTCATCTCTCATACACTCCATTAAACTCAAACACACACACACACACTATATATACATACACAAAAATGTTACCCTTCATCACTACTCTCTTTGCTCTTCTTCTGATTGTCTCCGTGCAAGGACTGCAGATCAACTTCAACTCTTATTCTGAACTCAATCAATACGAGGAAATGGCTAGTGCTATGATGGTCAGAGACACTGCCCAGGGTCATTATGAGTCCATTATCGATGATATCTTAAGTCAACACAATGAAGGCTTATTGACTGAGATGTCCATTGTCATCAAGGATACTCAACAAATGTACGAGGTTATGAGACCCCAAGCTGAAGTTTTATACGGTCTCGAGCACGCATCCGAACTTCAAGGTAAATAATTATTTTTTCCTTCCAAATATTAGGGTCAACATACTGATGATTATCTTATTATTTATTTCAGATGTTTGTGTTGCACAAATGCCAGGAATGATTGCTAATCAAATTCATGAGCTCAGTAATGAAATTTACACAAGCGTGGATTCAACTGTAACTCAGTTCTGGAAGACCACCGATCAAACTTACCGTGAATTTTTGTTGAACGCTATTAATAACGGACTTGATGAACAAGAAGTAATGGATGAGTTGACGGATGCCTTGGAAATTTTGAACATGGATATCACCGATCGTATCGTGCAAACTGTTGATCAATTTCAAATGCTCAACAAGTTAAAGCAAGCTCTTGTTGGTTGTCAATCAGTCTTCAGTAACGAGAATGATCAAGAATTAAAAGAGGCCACTGATAACGAAACCCCATTATCTGAAAAGATCTGGCATGCTGTTCTCGTTTCTTTCAGTCTCTCCAACCCCAACATGGAAGTCAATCTCGAACAAAAGGGTTTCATGGGCAAATACATCCATGAGCTCAAGTCTGATATCCAATCTGAAATGTACTCTCGCGTCTATGAATTAGCAAGAAATATCTACGAAGATCTTGCTTTCAGCAGTGCCTAGATTCTCTAAACTTATACTTATTCAAGCATTCAAAAAGTTGATCTTTTACCAAATTTTGTACATACCCCATACCCTCCCTTTACGTTCCTTTATACATAGCTTTTTTCTTGTAAAAAAATATTCATTCCTTTATACAAACAAAAATCCACTTATTTTTTACATACATATCCTCTTCTTGATGAACCTTCATACCACCAATAAAATATATATCATTTTTCGCGCTTGACATAAAAAATTGTGTATAATGCAGCTGAATAGTAATTGACGGAGCAACTGATTATCATACTCTATATTGTTTAAAAAGAATTTCGCGCAAAGAGCAATTAATATGTACAGATTACTATAAAAAGCTAATTGTGCGTTTCCTAGACTCTTGTCCATGGAAAAATCAGAATTCCTTCCGTCCCATGGTGATGCAAAATTTCATAGGTCTGAACCTTGAATAAATAAAAAGTCCAAATTTAACTATATTTCCAGACGGAACTAACAAAAACAAAAGTCGACTTTATGGACTAGATGGCGACGATCATTCCTTGTACATAACCACTAGTGTATTTTTTTCTTTTCAATAAGGAAATATTCATCTTTGTGCCTTAATCATAATAATATTGAGTGGTGACTACATATATACACGGCGATGGTACCTATCCTTTTAACTTTTATCCCCTTTTGTTCTTTCTCCCTGTCGGACTCTTATCCGTCGGATATGAATTTCATTGTGTATAAACAATAAGCTTTTAATAGTAAAAACAAAATAGCTTGCGCAGTAAGTAGGTCTAAAACAATCAAACGGATGTGCAACCGCGCGAGAGCCGCGGCGTCTCCTCATTTTTTTCAAAGATGTTATGATGCGATAAAGCGAGTGTCCTTTAAAAAAAAAAGGTTTTCACTTCGCGTACGATTCAAGAACAGTTAACCTGCATGGTAACACCAGTTTCTCTTGTACCGCATGATGTCCAAGAAAAAAGAGGGGGCAAATAGTGAAACTCGGTTCACTCTATGTACTTGCCAATCATCAAGAAATGATATCTCGCACATCTTGACGCTCCCTTGCACAAACTTTTGACAGTGTTACGGACTTGGAATCCCAAATCCCAATTTTTTCTCCAAATTCAATTTTGTCTCAATTCTATTTTTTCGTCACTGATTTTTATTTTCTATACACATCTACATCTCTTGTTCCTGAAATTCATTTTTGTTACCAAACCCAATCTTTCGTATTATCATTCTTTGTCATCTTTTTCACTTTAGCTCAATTCTCAAAAACTATAAATACTCCAATATTTGTTCAAATAAAACTTCAGATTTCTACAATATAAATTTTATCCTATTAGTTTTTCGAAACTTATTCATTTGACTTTTGATTCTTTGGTTATTGGCTTGATCTGCAATAATCCTATTACTTATTTTACTCTTTGAAGTTCTCTTATTCTTATTTTATCTTCTAAAGGATATTTATACTGATTCTCCCTTGGACACACTATCCATTGTACTTTTCTTACTCTTTTTATTATTCAATTTCTTTATAAAGTCGTTCTACTTTTAAAACAGGAACTGGTGCTCATTACATTTACTCTTACTGTATACACACTCTCCACTACTATCACACTTTTAACAACAGCATGTATGATTGGATGTGGTGTTTGAGAAAACAATAATAGTGGATTTACGCATGCATTTTTATCTGCTTATTATTGGTTCCGGTCATGGTTCTTTTTCACTGGTGAGCACCTTTTTTTTTATACTCTCACACACTATTTTGTTTGCTAATTGCAGCGATATCATTTACAAGCGCGTACGCATATTGATGGAAAAAAATATGTTTTCTCATGTGGGAAATCTTGTAAGAGACTGATAAACCTGCTTTTCCAATCCCCCTTGCATCGGGATTTAAAAGGATTAAGGTTGATTGTTTAGAAACAATGACCGTGATACAGGTACTTGTAGAAAACCCTCTTCAACGGTATATGTAACAATGATAGAAGGGATTTGCAATGATGGAATTCTTTTTAGATTTTTGGATCTCTAGTTACCTATTTTTTGGGTGGAGATCATCTAGACCAATAAGGCAAAGAAAGCGTCTTTTTTCCATGTTGCGAATTTCCGATGATAAATATGCAAAAAAAAGCAGTAATGTAAAAGCATATAAATAAAGATTTCTTTCAAGCAGCTAGAAAGTACAGCATCTCATGTACCGATTAAGAGGCATAAATGACCTGAGCGCACCGAGAATTTTCTGATAAATAAGGCACACAACCATAATCCCTTAACGTATATCACATACAGTCAATAGAATAGAATAGAGGTACGGACCACTTAGTATTCAGTTACAGTATATCATCACTGAAGGCTAATAATATTCTCAAGATAGTATAATTTTCCGATCATATTAAGTTGATATGATGCGTGACCTACAATGAAGGATTCGATTTGAAATCCAGGCATAGTCCATGCGCGGAGAGGAGAAGCTATAAGAGATCTCTCCGAAGGGATATGGATAGAAAGAGTGAGTGTGTGAGATCATATTTTATAGTCCATTATATTATTTTAGTTCAAGTCATAATTAAATCTGTCCTGACGATGTAGAAGTTTATAAAAAGTTGTTGTCTCTCGACGATCTATATTTTATTTCTCCTCTTTTCCCGAACATTTTCACATAATCCCTTAACTCAATATGTTGTCTAATAACAATTCATTCATGAAACTTAACCTTTTAAAGAAACACAAGGTCGAGCCCATGAAGGGCAATGTGTCTCTTGATGATTTGGCATTTCTCGTCAAACGTCTCTCTGTACAAGTAGATGATTTAGTGGAGGAAAATAACCAGAAAAAATCAAATTCACCTGTCGAACCTTCAGTTACAACGGCTCCTCAATCGCAATCACAGACCCTCACTAATCAAAGCAAAGCATTGTTCGAAAGACAGCAGCAGAATTTGCCTGCTCTACCACCTTTGCCTGTACAACAATCGAATAATGTGCACACCCGACAGAATAGTATTAGTCAATATATCAAACCAGAGAATACAAACCTTGCAAAGCCTGCTAAACATACTACCATTGATCCTTGGGCTTCATACGTACCTCAAAATTACGGTGCCCTGTTACAAAGATTAGAGGATATCGAAAGCCTTCAAAAATGCCCCAACGAATGTTGCGCTTCGACAGGCACAGTCTCTTCTGCTGATGGTGTTCCATGGCCACAGCCTCTCGAGCCCTTTAGAAACGCATCGTCTACAGAACAGCAAAAAGATGTATTAGATATACAATACACGCATTGGTGTACGCTTTTGCGTTGTTTGCCCTTGATGGATCCTGTCACATCAGCCCACGTTAAAACAGTCGGTCTCTATGCTATGAGAGAAATATTGAAAACAAAAGCCAGTCAAAAACGGGATCATGAGCCTCTGTCCATCATTACCACAAAGTACTCAAATAGTGCCTATCATCCTACAGATAGCACTTCCACTCGACTAAGAGAATCCATGAGCTTTTTAAATAGTGCAACTGTAGGTGGACTAGCCTCTACTGCACCCACAGCGACACAAGACATGCCATCTTGGTTGACAGCTTCAGAGACTAAGACTGCTTTAGACGTGGAAGCCGCTCCTACTCCACTTCCTAAAGAGCAAACTTTGAATGAATCAACAACAACACCCACTCCTTCGAGCTTCCCTTCGCCTCTTTTCCACCATACAGGCAAGAGATTTCAAAAGTGGATTCAGTACAAAAAAATGTCCAAAAAATCAAATACAGATACTGCAACAACACCACTGGGACAATCCCAAACATTGAGAAAGATTGGCTCTTGGTTTTTCTAGAGTAAATATACCTTCTAATAAAGATAATATGCGTTTGTAAATAAATAATATGTTCGAGTTACCTGATAAATAAATAACTTGTAGCCTATCTACAGAATAATTGCAATGATTTTCTTTTCTTCCTCAATATTTGCTTAATCCTTGTGATATGATTCAGCTATGATTCACTGTCAAAATGTAATTTGGAATAACACACATCTGTGCACGACGCGATTTCATCAAACATGAGGTCCGGTCCGAACAAGATTTTGCTTTTTAGCAGTCACATATTCACTTATCCATTCTCCTTTCCTGGGCAAGAAGTCCATCACACAAGGGTTTTTTTTTCTTGATCTCTACCGACTTGGAAATTTACAAATGATTGGATTAAAGGGTACACTCAACGTCATCGACAACTCTGGAGCTATTGTTGCCGAATGTATCAGAGTCATGAGCGGTGCTCGTTTCGCCAGAGCTGGTAAATATCACTGAATTCTTGATTTTGACATTTGTAACCAGGGGACTCTAGTCAGTTAACGATTCGCATTCTATTAGGTGACGAAATTGTATGTGTTGTGAAGCGTGCTAGACCCATCAACCCCAACATTGCAGGTACTCAAGCTGCTGCACAAAAGGTCAAAAAGGGTGATGTCCGTCATGCGCTTGTTGTCCGCACCAAGAAGGAAATGTCTCGTCCTGACGGTCGCACTATCCGTTTCGACGATAACGCCTGTATTTTATTGAACCAAAAGAAAGAACCCCTTGGAACTCGTGTTTTGGGTGTTGTTTCTGCTGAATTAAGAACTAAGAACTGGATGAAAGCTGTCTCTCTTGCTCCTAGAATTGTATAAATTATCAACACATCACACACACACAAACACATACACATACCGTTAGAAGAAGAAAAAAAAAACTGTACTCTACACCTGCCTATACATATTTTAATATAAGATTCAATAAAAATAACAAAAAATAGTGAAAATATCAAGAAAGATGCGAGTTTAGTTTTATTATAACAAGTAAAAGGAGAAGGAAAAAGGAAATTTGTACAAGGAATGATAAAGAAAAGGTTACAGAGAGAATATATAATAAGATTATGTATTAACAACGAGTAATATACGAGAAAGTCTTTCAACAAGCGCAAGGTGATTGGGGAAGCAATTGCTATTGGATGGCATAACATTTACATAGGATAAAGCATGATATTTCTTGATAATATCTCTCAATGTACTATAAGCAGAATGGTTTGTTTGATTGTAAAGCAAGTGGATCTAATCATAAAAGTAAGTGAATACTCTATCATCATGCTATAATGTCATATTTCTTTGTACATACCTCTATCACTAGTGGGCTCGAATTGAATAATTCGTTGTTAGGATTCTCTGTTGAAGGAGGGGTGTGTATCATGTATCCACTTGCCAAGGGTATCATCCACTCTTCATCTTCAGAAACAGGGTCCATGCCAACAATACCGTTGGACATACGTTCCCGCTTGTTGGAATAGGCTACGCGGTGATTTAGTAAAAGGGTCTTTGTCTGTCCTGATCCGCCTGCCTCGGTCTCGTTAAACACCTTCTTGTTATTCGCAGCTTGTGTTGCATGGGCAGCCGCTGTCGCTGAGGCATTCATCATAGGTGTGTTCAATGGTTCTGCTGCATTCGTTGTCTCGTGCATGCCATGAGTATCAAACGAGGAGTCGACAAAGAGCGATGACTCAATATCCAGACTTACAATAGTGACCTTCTCTTCGTTCGTGATACATTTTATCCATGCCTGCAATTCTTCTTCAAAGATCAATCCAATTTTTGCAATAACAAAAGTCCATGCAAATCCAGTGCGCTTAGCAATTTCCCTTGTCTTTGTCCACGCTTCCTCGAATACAGTAGTCAGAGGTAGTTGATGTCTCTTATTATCCAAGACGGTGAATTCTACGAGCTCTCCTCTGTTATCAGTCCACACAATAATCATCCATCGTCGATCGAAACTGAAGCAGTACCCCATATGTAGCACTGCGTGGCTTTCCAATATAGTGGGAAATGAGCTCAGCGCCTTCTTCAATTGAAATGGAATACTCGTTTGCACTGGTTTGGTGAGGATGAATGCAGGAGCATACATCTCTGTAATTGGCTTGCTATCTTCCACGCCAACCAACTGGTGATGTCTATTCACTACAACGTGGCATTTGTTGTAAACTGAGAAAGCAATCTCTTTCATTCCAAACTTGAGACAGCCTCCAAACGAAGTAGGTCGAAGTATATGCTCTATAGGCATCAATTGCATCACCACTCGAGCGCGAGTCTTCTCGGTAGTACGTGTGTTGTAACCTATGGCTGCAGCATGATACGCACCCATAAGCATGTTGAAACAACGACTTAGGTCCAAGTTGGAGCCTAGATGGGAAGCCGGGTTCACGATATAAATCACAAAATGCAGATTTTCCGCCATAGCACCGCCAATGGCCGATCCAAGGTTTTGACACTCTGCAATATAACTTCGCATTTGTCGATCCTCAAAGGATTCGTCTTCCAATTGTGCTAAAAGGTGGAGGATTAGTACGTATAAACGATAAAAGAACGAGAAGCAAACTGCACTTACGCAAAAGAGGAACAGGAACGAGGCCCTTTCTATAAGGACCAATACTTCCAGGATGGTGGACACCTAGTTGACACGTCTCGTAGATTGTACTTAGACCTTTGAAAAAGTGGGATACGCTTCCTTCAATAGAATCGTTCTTGGGATATACGACAAAATAATTGATGTGTTTTTTCGCAGAATAGGGTTCCAACCGTAATTTTTCCCAAAACATTAATAGCTTCGAGGATCCTTCAATCAAATCGTCTTGGCGGCTAATCATGATATTAGGTGGTTGCAAGATGTCCAAATTAGGCTCTGCTGGTCGGCGCTTTTTAACTTGATATTTGCCATATTTTGAATGAGCTTGATTTGTCTCTGTATGTGAGGTATCACAGTCAGGAAATGATAAGTATACAGATGAGAATTAGACTTCTTACCTGAGAGATCGTAATACTGCTGGACGTTGAGGGGCCCTTTGACAGTGACTGAGGCTGGTAAAGGTAATTGGTCAATGCACATATCATCGATATTCGAATTCCTTCGCTGATAGAAAATATCGCTCAAGACCTGTTTAAAGCTCTGAGTCATGACGTCCACATCATTTGGAGTAGAGGGAATGTGAATGGTATCTAAAAAAGCATGTATATAAGTACCTTGGATCGTTTTCACCTACTTGCTGTAACTTACCTCCATTAAACTTTTGCAGTAAATTTCGTCTTCTAGCAACTATCACTTTAGTGGATTCACCCTCATTGGCTTCAAAGCCATTGGATGATTTGGACTCGATTCCGCCAGAAAAAGGGTATCCACCCATGACAGCTTGCTGGCACAGGTAATCTAAAGCTTTGAATTCTTCATTTTCATTGACTTCTTTTCGAGAGCCTATGCGAATTTTGCTGCTTGCAATCGTACGAGCAAACGGGCTGTCGTAATCCATCGCAATTTGATCTATTGATTTATCCTCCACAGTTCTCCATGGTTTTAAAAGAGTGACTTTTTTCAAGTATTTATCTTGGGCTCTTGACACAGCTCTGACAGTTCGGTGAAGACGCAAATTCTCATCTTCGCTTTGATCACTTGCCGATTCTTCTGAAGAAGAAGAATCTTCAGATTCACTACTTCTCTGGCTCGAACCGATCGTGCTAATGTGAGGTGTATTTTGTTCGTTTTCTACCAAGGTCAATGATTTATTATCCTTTTCAATGGAATCTAGTATCATCTTTGAGGACTTTCTTCGCTCGGACTTCTTTTTACGGACAATGGGAACGTAATCGGGTTGATAGTCGCTACCTTTTCTTCTCGATTTCAGTGCGGGGGTATAGGTGAATTTACCGCCATCATTGTATTTAGCATCGTTGACTGCAAAATCCATGTGAACGGGTGCAAATTGAGGGGGAACAAATAAGTGCTGTTGATCACCACTATGGTTTTGTCTATTCCACAAGAAAACCTCCTGTCGCTTTTGCTCCTGTTGATGTTCGTGTTCCTGTAATTGCTGCTGTTGTTGCTGTTGTACGTGAGAGTTGTTGAAGGTGGTGGCCATGCCTACTTGCAATGGCGTTACAGAGTTATCAAGTGAAGAAATGTCCATATCCGTGTCTAATATATGTTGCTGTTGCTTTTCATCCAATGACAAGATCTCTTTTTGATCAAAAGCACCCGCAAAGTCGTTAGCCATCGGTTCTTGTTTGATGAGATCGTCCAACAACATGTCATTTGCAAAGTCATGATTTAGCTCGGTTTTTGTATCCATTGCAGTAGGAAGAGCTTGTTGTGGTGCGGTGGTTGGTAAGGGTTGAGGAGCTGGGACAACAACTGGCACAGCAGGTGTTGGAACAGATTCAAAAAAGTCGAAATCTTCCTCTGTCACGCCGAAATCAAAACTATCCAAATCACCCATACCATCATCAATCCATCGATTAGGCATTTCCATCACCATGCTATCTACATCCATATTTTCCACAATACCAAATGCATCTAATTCAAGGTTAGACATCTGTGGTGATCGGTAAGTTGAATTGCCTGCAATTGCATTGTTGTGTGTATCTGTAGGATGAGTAGAAATGGTTCCACTCATATTGTTCCCATTGACATGATTGGCTTTTCCACTAGCGTTCTGCGTTGTGTCCGCTGTAGTATTGTTTTGAACAGCAGCTGGTGCGCTTATAATTTCTGGATACTCTGGAAGTTCCTCTGAAGGTGGCATCGCAAAATGCGCCATTGCAAAATCCACCAGTGATAATCCGCTTTGATATTTGGCTCTGTTGCGATGGTGAAGTTGTTGTTGTGGTTGCTGGTATTGCTGAGGAGTGCCATCGTCCTCGTCCATGACTGAAGAATTAGGCGTCATCGTACTACTGCTTGTGTCATTTCGTTGGTATGCCGACCCTGGGGTAGCAACCGATTTTGTTGCCATGAGAGGGCTGGCGATCACGGGTTCATTGATTGCTTTTTGAAGTAAATTGATCATGCTATTGCTTCCACCATGATCCTGCGATAATGTATCGAGCACGGTGTTTGTGGTGACGTCGCGAGGACAAGTATATTCCCAGTAATTGGAGATGTTCTCTTTCCATGCTCCACGATGCCATTTATCTCCCAAATCCTCAGAATATCCCTGATTGAATCCAAACAATCCGTTCATTCCTGATAAAGCCGTTGGTGATAGCTTCGATGAGGATGAGATAAATATAAGACATGATGGATAATAATAAGTCTCGTCTACAGCTGAACTTTTGATCGCTACTAAATTAGGCAAGTCTTTTTGCATTTGTTGTTGAGATTCATTCTCTTTGGATCGTTGTTTTTGGTGCTGTTGCTCTTGATGATGTTGATGTTGAATCAAGTTGGTATAGGGTATGTCAAGTAATAGAGACCATTGCCTCAATATATTCTCCTCTGTCTGTTTGGGTAATGTATAAGTATTGGTCGCAATATAAGCTGTTTCTCCTGAGGGACTGATGATCACTATTAAAAATGACGCTGGGTTAGACAGGTTACTCTTGCTTACATAAGAATTGATTCTTTACCTCTTTTCCCTCGGCTACGGACTGTTTGTGATGTGATGGGTCTAATACGCATACGACGCGTATTTGGTTGAAATATTAAATTGGTGCTTGCAAGATATATGTTGTATGAGCAACAAAGTAGCGAAGTATTATTATTCATGATATTGGTGGAGGTGGATGATGATTTATCTTGTCCATAAACATCTTGCCCACTCTCTGGATAAATGTAAAAATCACCCAAAGGAATTGCTCCCTTGCTTTTCATTTGACTATAAACGAAGAAAGGTGTTTGTGTTAATGGAATTCTCTCTCGCTCTCTTGCTACTCTTTACAGTGGGGGCTATACGTACACATGCACCAAATTACGAATAGATTTTATAAAATATTTGTATTCATCGGACACTGTAACAGGCGTACTCGAGTTGGATTGTGCTGTTGAGGCAATAGGTGAAGATGTTGGAGATTGAATCTTGGAATAAGCATTCTCCCAAGTGAAAGATCCTACTTTGATTTCTATAGAAAACGTTACAGCGTGAGCTTGGTCCAATGTCTCTTTTCAACAATCGAAAATGTTACCATCGAGAGCGTAGAGATCATCGTTCGCGTCTATTTTTCCAGTATGCCTTTCATCGAACCAAAATACCCACAATTCTAAAGTAAACTCTTTTTCCGCTACTGCTGTTTCGGTAGAAGGCTCGGACGAGATTCGCCATAGTGCTGGTATATTGGCAGATATTAATTGGTTGTAGGCTCTCAATAAGATGTCATTGGATTTATCATAATTAGGTGTGTTTTTCAAAAAATGGGCGAGGTTTTCTCTATTCGTGCGCTGGCTATACACTCTATAACGTATCTGTGATACGCCACTCTAAAACCAGTTTCAGCATTAGCAAAGATGTCTATATTGCCAAAGGTTATTCAGACTTATTCATATTACCACAACGAGTATATTTGTTAAACTTGAGTCTGTGAGCATAAGTTTTATATCTAAATATTCATTTATTGGCTGCTTTGACAGAAAATATAAGAAAGGAACGAAATTTCAATTCAAGTGCTTTTGAATAATTGCGGTAGATCCGCTCCAGAACTGTTTTGCTTGCGTCACAAATATGAGCGGTAAATTAAAAAAGGCACGGGCAATTTGGCAAACTGCAAAGATTTTGTATGTGAATAAGAAGCAAGTTGGTTACTTGGCAGGGCTACCATAGTCGGACTGCCTAAGCAACACATTTCATCAAATAATAGCGTTTATTTTACCATGGACTTCAATTTACAAAGAAATACATCTCATATTGAAATTCTGCATATTTTGACAGGTCAAGACGTTTAAGCCAAAGCACACCTCAGGTAACAGTATTATGGTTACACACGAGACTGTACCTGTAAAAAGTGTCAAATACTACGCTGTATATAGCAATACAGCAAAAACTTTCGCGTATTTCAAACTTATGGACAAGAAGACGCAATTTTTTTATTCTCCCTCTCAATTGTGATTTATACGGTTGCTTTTAGCTTGGAGAAATCACGCACGCGTGTACGGCAAAAGCAATTTATCAGTACGTACGTGGTAACAACGTCGTCAACCTGCAGCCGTTGATTCACTTGTGTTAGATCTGCGGTAATAACCAATAGTGACAGAATGTGGTTGTGTTATTTTAACAAGATATCTAAATTGACTGATGTTGCTTATGACCTTCCACTTAAATTCTCTCAAGCTGCTATCCACTGTGATATAGGTTCTTCCTCTTTTATTGTCGTCTTTTTTCTCCTTTTGCTTAGACCTTCCACAAAGCACATCTTTCCCAATAAGATCGCTTAATTGGTTTTGGGTTGAATTCCCAAGTGTCACTAAAGTATTGGTTAATCACAGCAAAAACTTTCGCGTATTTCAAACTTATGGACAAGAAGACGCAATTTTTTTATTCTCCCTCTCAATTGTGATTTATACGGTTGCTTTTAGCTTGGAGAAATCACGCACGCGTGTACGGCAAAAGCAATTTATCAGTACGTACGTGGTAACAACGTCGTCAACCTGCAGCCGTTGATTCACTTGTGTTAGATCTGCGGTAATAACCAATAGTGACAGAATGTGGTTGTGTTATTTTAACAAGATATCTAAATTGACTGATGTTGCTTATGACCTTCCACTTAAATTCTCTCAAGCTGCTATCCACTGTGATATAGGTTCTTCCTCTTTTATTGTCGTCTTTTTTCTCCTTTTGCTTAGACCTTCCACAAAGCACATCTTTCCCAATAAGATCGCTTAATTGGTTTTGGGTTGAATTCCCAAGTGTCACTAAAGTATTGGTTAATCAGTTCAAATTTGCCGCTTTCGATAAGAATTCTTCATGAGTGATTCGAGGGATTGGCTTCGCAGGGAGAGTTATATGAAGCAACTCAACTATTGATCTTTTTGAGCAAGGATTATTGGTTTTACATAAAGAAAATTAAGCTGCTTCTTTCTGTTTTCTTTCCATCGTGTTCTTTTGCTTCCACTTTAAGTACCACTAAGCATACTTCCACGGTTTCATTTGTGCTGTTTCCTGGAGATGGTGAAAGGCGAACGTGGATCACCGTGAGCAAAGTACTCAGGAACAAGCCCAGTTCATATATACGGGTATATGTAGTATCAATAATCTTTATCACCACAGATATAGTGCTCCTGATTGCCGTAATTATACGCGAGCAATAGGCAAAATGGCACGCAGCTTGATGTATTCGATGATAACTCTTGAGAAACACATTAGACGTTTCATGCGACAATTTAATACGGCTCAACACCAGGATCAAGAATTTATTAGCAGATGATATATTGAGTCACCTACCCCAGAATTGTACAAGGAAGTATCCATTTAACTAGAGGGTGACGGTAAGTCGGATTTAAATCTGTAAGTGGAGCTTCGGATAGCTTCGGATAGTATCAACCATCGTTAATGATCTGTTGGAGTACGCAAAGCGCAAAGCGCAAAGAATTTTGTCGTAAGCCTTGCTTATCTATAATTACCTGACACATAAATGATTTACGCATTGATGGACCATCATTAGTTCACTTACCAACTACAAACAACAGATGCTCAGGGGTAAGATAGGGAGATCCCCACCGAGCTTGCATGAGACACAATTTTCAAGAAAGTCATCAATTTTTTCTCAGACGAAAGACAAAATCTGCTGTAACCCAGAAAGTAGATAGAACCCATTTTATTGCAAATTAAAATATGGCACTTTTGTGAAATACATACTTGATTTACTTTCTCATGTATTACAGGTTGGTTCTAATTTCTTGATTGAAATATCGATTAATTACGAGATCATATACACTGCACGCAGTTTCTTCTTTGTTACTCTTGTCATGACGATGTAAATAACGAAAAATTAGAGGATTGCACTTGTTGTGCATGTATTGAACTATATGCGTTATTTATGCGCGTACCACACTCTTGGGCGCGCGAAATTAACTTTTTCCAAAAAAGTAAAAAAAGGTCTGAAAATAGAAATAAGCCTGTTTCGATCAAAGGGGCAAAGTCCGAAACCAAGTAAAATCACTGTCTACTAACATTCAAAGGCGTTGTGTAGATTCTACTAATTTTGTAAAGCATGTAACTGATTTGATGCTCATTTGATGCAGTAAATAAACAACCATGAGTGGCTTTTTATCCATGGGAGAAGTTAAGCTGGCTACCTGGTGGCAAATCGGAAGATTGAGTCCTACACCCAGGACAGCACTCGAGTCGCAGGCGTTATTTTGAATGTCTAGACATCCATAATTGTTTGTTCTGGCCAAACTCAATTAATTATTCCATCTCTTTACTTTACAGCTTGCTACTCCCAACTAAACCTCGCTCTCCTGCATCATATGCAAGCTGGTATGTTCGTTGGCAAATCCTCTGTCAAGAACTTGACCACCTTTTTAATGATAAATGTCCCCCTTCAAATATGCACAAGTCATTGCTGCGTGCCCACTTGCTACAAGATTATTGAAATCAAATAATGTATGTTGTGAACTTAATTGTAATATAATTAAATGCATGTAGCACAGACAAAATACGTAATCTTAATTGGAGATTACATACAAAATTATGCAAAGCAAAGGCACATTACATCACCAATAAAAAACCTCAAACTTTATACATAAATCAGGACCTCACGGACCTGTTAATTTTTTTTTATAGTTTTCATAGTTATTATTACAAGATGTATGTATAAATATATATATAAGTGAGAAAAATCTAGAGGGGGTATTTGTATAACGTAGAGGATTAATTCAAATTATTAATGCCTGGGAAGTAGTAAGTAAAGTAATTTAGAAATCTCAGTTCTTATATGCGTACTCCACCAAATCTAATTGAGAGTTCTCACCATCGTCTACAATGTGGTCATCTTCAAATCGATTGTGATTACCTAATTGGTGGCTAGGCTGAAACGACATTTTTGCAGTTGTTGGCTTCTCATCAAAGTATTCAGAATCGTCGTCCACTGGAAGGCCAGCGGGTGATAATTTAACTTGTCTTGATTCTGCTGCAGAAAGATCAGCCATCTTATTGTTATGTGATCCGTGGTTTTGGTTATGCTTCTGAAACACTTTCTGATATTGGAGTTGCTGCAGCTTTAACTCATCAAATGCATTATGACTTAATGTGCCCTGTGCTGCGTTGTTGCTATTGGTAGCGGAGTATTCTTGAGTGGAAAAGTTGGAGTAGGTGACAAATTGTTGTTGTTGGTTAGATTTTTCGGCGCTCGAGGACTTTAATCCAAGACCATTGTTAGATTCGTCAATTTTAGGACTATGATAGCAAAATAAAATGCTCAATAACTGGTGCATGTTTGACTTGGAAGTTGATTTACTTACTTGAAAATGATGGCAATTTCTACGCTAGTGGTAGCAACTGCACCCAAGAAATTCCAGATAGCTCCCAGAACAATGGATCCAACCTTATTCACGATGATAGTCTCACGCAAAATTCCGAATATCAGCAAGAAGACTGCAAACATCATCAAACATATAGTGATAATGGTCATCACCGCGCGAATCTTGAAGATACCGGTTTGAACGGCGACATATCGAGGTCCAGTAGTATTGAACTTCTTCAAATGTGCTCCAAGAATTTTGATCAAACGTTGGCCGGCGAAAAAGACGGTGGCTGATAAACTGGTACAATGAATGAACCAAAAAATATACAACAAACGAGTGAAAGTCTGTGCGAGCATCAAGTTTCTTTCTGCTAATATTCCAGCGGCCAATGACATGACATTATTGATGATATAAGGTGCTAAAAAAATTGTACCACCGATGAAATCAACCAATCTTGGAGATGGCAGCCAACTATTTGCAATCACTTTATGACTCTAACAAAAGAGACGATGTAAGTAAGGGTTCCATTATTATAGAAAAAATCAGCATCAATCTTACATCGGCTAAGGTTTGGGCAATACCAATCAAATACAATGCAAACGAACCAAAACCAAATTGCCAGGGAAATTCAAACAAAACTACGATTTAGAATTCATTAACATAGGGCCCTTTTTTCAAAATTCTATAAATATCTTCATACGTACAAGAACGAGAAATCATGTCTGGGCATATATCCGCTATCAACACTGTGCTAGAAATTAATCTTACTACAGAAATAGATTTCATTAGTCATTTGCACACACACAGGTTAAAATAAACTTTATTTGTTTTACTCACACAAATTAAATAGACCAATGAATAGCAGCATACAATCAATAGGCTTTGGTCTGAAACACCCTTTTGCTAGGTTGGCTTCGAAAAGGTGTGTGTCCTTTGATGAAAATACGGTGGCTTACAAGGATAATAGCTAATTAAATTGTGTACTGTATTAATGACTTATTCTCTTTGTCCATGTTGTATAAGTGAGCAACGAACACATACCAATAATGACTGCGATCCCCGATAGTCCAATATTTATACCGTGAACAATAATCATTGCGTTTCTTTCAACACAATCGTCCAAGGTTAATCTCCAGTCGCAGTGGCATACACCATCAACGCAAATTCGAGAAAGTGTATGTAAATCGTTTGCACTCATGTCCCTCTATTTGTAAATTGAATTGAACAAAGCGCAGGTGAATATATCAGTGAAATGCAAAGTGGCTGGTGAAAATATAATACAGGTTTTCTCAATTGCTGAAAGAGGGGTTGTTCAGAGTAATACAAGCAAAAGTAAAAAGTATAAAATTAAAATGAAAAAGAGAGAGAAAGAAAAGAAAAGACGAGCGGAAGTAAAGTTATGACATTTTATATGTTATACAAAAAATAACCTAAAATGCTTGTGTTCCTGGAAATCAAATTTGTCTGTGGAGTTTGTTTCCCTTGATAAGCGGTAAATAGGTAGCCCAGATTTCACAGACGACGGAGGCTATTGGTTTGAAGTACTATCTTGTTAATAAAACGCTCCCCACCGAGGGATTGTCCCAAGTGAGAGGAAGGACGCTGATCATATCGGAGTTTTTGCTTGATCGATTACCACCCAACCATATTTTAGGCTCCACATTTAAATCACTTGTGTAACCAATCGAATTTCCCGCCTTGATTAATGAAGAACTCACGGTTCACAGTTTCCCATGTGTAATCGTTTTATGACATATGCAAAAATAACCACAACAATAAAACTGAAACCGATTGCTATGTTAGGTAACGAGTACCTACCCATTGTTTATACAAGTGAGTTTCTCCTTGTCTTTTCAATAACATTATCTCATTCTCTTACTAAACTTTGTTTTTATATAGTTAGTTGTTGAGAAAGAAGATTCTATTATACTACTATAATTATCCTAACCAAATATCTGCCGTACACCCGTACTTGTAGCAAAGTTCATTTATTAATCCCAAAAAAGAACGAGGAGTACGAGAAGTTAATTGTGTGTAATAGTGCTTAAAATTTTTAATATCTTTGTTGTTAAGATAACTGTCGAAGTTATGAGTCAAGTGTGTATTAAATTACGTATTTTGTTCATAATATATGCTTAGAAGAGAACGTATCATCTTATTCCATGTGTTTATTTTAAAAGAAAGACTGTTGCTCCTCGTCTATCTTTTTGTGGGATTGACCAAGAAAATCGAGATTTGATTCAATTCCGCCCTCGACCCTTAGTTCGTTTAACCGCGTAAAATATTAAATTATTATCCAAAAATAATTTCGTTGTCACGAGTAATGTAGTTTAATAATAATATCCAGTTTATTGATTCACATGAAAATAAGTACCATCGAATGTAATACCTAATCTATTCCATTGCGCACTGTTTAACATCCTCGAGGGTATAGTAACAGCGATCAGTCCTTTAGCATTCTTATTATAGAATCTTGCTGTGATACTCATTTGTCAGCTTGATAGACTATCACTATCACGTTTCAAGAGGAGAACATTCTTCACCGTAGCACATGGCTTAACCAAAAAAATTAAATTAAAAAATTAAACGCTTGTTTTTGGGCGGGGGTTAGATGAAATGATGAAATTTTTCATGTGTATTTCAGTAGTTGTCGTGGAAGCTACGTACTAAACTTGCCCGTGGTCTTTGGGACCGTGTTAATTGACATACATATTGCTGCTCCATGCCTTATTTCCCTGAAAGTGAAATTGATACTGTTAGTAGCCTCAACGTACTTCTATACTATCAATTGATTGTCGAAATAGTTCTCCCTTTGCGCGTCAATCTCAAGCAAATATCATTAGAGTTTAAAGTTCTAACAACGCCAAAATCCATTGCGACATATTTTATTTAGTCGCTATGGATGATTTGAGTGTCGTTGACGTAGTACGATTCTGATTTCGAAGAAAGTTGATTCTTTATCATATCCAAGTATAGTATTCGAACTAGATCAACATTAGACTTGGGATATAATACGTACATACGTAGCACTAATATTGATTACGTAAGTCGTAAATATCTGGTAAAAATTCTTTGGCAAGTCCTTAGATGTGTGCCTTTTGTAACTAAACGACTTACAAAAGCAAATATCTACGTTAAGGCATTTGTATTAAAGTTCATTTCCACGAACTTTAAATAGGAACTGAAGGAAAGAAAGAGCCCGTGTGAATTATACTGTCGACTTATCAGGGCAAGCTAAAATGCCAAGTGTGCAGATATTCACCAATCCCCCACTTTTTGGCCACAGTCCCTTAATACCTCAATCTTTGGAATATATCGTGCACCTGTGTGATTTCTGCCTTACTTATTTGACTTAGAAATTATCAAGACGTTTGCCTTGAAATAAAGCTCGTCAGGCAGTTACAATTTATATGCATAAAAGTGATAGTTCATGTTAATAATCTCAGGATAACCACAGAACTATCCTCACACATTTCGATACCAGGCGTTCCTTTCTACTCACACATTTGGGATATCTGAGTGCTCTCGACCCCAAACCATTAACGCGGTAGTGATCCATATGCCACACAACTTAACCTTACACACTGTTGAATCTCAGTTTTTCAAATTAATAAGTTACAATCGTATTTTTTATTTCAACCAAGCTTCCTCTCTTATTAATCTCTACCAGGACTAGAGCTTCTATCACGTCTGCGATCACGTCTGTTACGATCATCGTTATTGACTTCAGGGCCCTTAACAAAAGCATAATCAACTTTGATAGGGAGGCCAAGGTATTCTGTGTCATTGGCTTGTTCGATAGCTAACTCAGCTTCTTTGCGTGCTTCATATTCAATCAATGCATAACCCTAAACACGGGAAAAGAAAGAGAAAGATGTCAATTTATGCCTGCTTTTCAGAAACAATGACGCTGTAAGCTTTCCATACTTTGACATAACCAGTACGTCTGTCCAAATTTAAGTGGATGTTCTTAATTGTTCCGTATTCCATAAATCTCTCTCCCAAGGACTCTTCATCAGTTTCTTCATGAAGGCCACGAACAATAACGATCCATCCTTCAACAGCTATTCACACAGAGGCAATTAGATCAGAAATCTAGTACCACTATAATTAACGCAAATTCCCAACTTACAACGAACAGGTTCGCTCTCTACATCCATCGCGTCTCTATCGCGTCGTGAGTGACCTAAATTGTTTTGAAAGTTCTATCAGTTAAAGGGTGTGATGGTCGTTTTCTTTACAAATAAATCCTACTGTCGTTATTGAAGCCCCTTCCTCTTCTATTGTCTGTTATTTATTACACATATCAAAGTAAGCAAAAAGGTCCTTTTGTCGCGTTTATCTCTAATACTAATTTTTCCAAACATACCACTGTCAATGTTCATTCTATCAGGAGATCTAGACATTTTGTTCTATGGTGTTTTTATGTGAATCGTGCAAGCCAAAAGGGTTTATTTTCGGTCATATCACTGACAGAGAGGAAAACAAATCAACGTCACAAAAATTATATGAGCCTTTAGCCAATCATTTTCAGTTTAGAGCCTCACCTTAATGGGTCAAATAGTCTTTGCATGTCAGGAAGCAGTGAATTGGCCACATACTAATTTCAACGGTCTAAAAAGTCTAATCTGATAGCATTCTTTTTATTTACTGTATTTAAGTATCGTAGAATATTTCCAGATCAGCTTTGATACATCACTTCGGTGCAGAATATACTTTTACCTGGAATGGCCAAAAAAGACATTAGATAAGCTTTGATCCATTCCTCTTTTTTCGTGGGACTGATGCGTATCACAAAAAGAAGACCATGGTAGTTTAGATAGAGTCGGTGTGAACCAAAGAATGATCTTTTGCACACCTTTGATTATCTAGTCTTTTACCGAAATATTGTAACTTAACATGGTTAAGCTTTCGTTCCTTTTTAATGTTGGACAGAACCTTAAGGATAATCTTTATCTGGCCCTGAATCTGAGCCTTGATCTTGTGCACCCTTTTCTAAAGTTAATGATGAAAATTCTGATGGTACCTAAGAGATGGGTCACTTGTACTCCATATGATGCTCTAATCATTATGGACGGTCGCGGTGGTCCAGAACTTTAACAAGAGCAGCTTTTTTAAAAAAAGATAATGAAATCAGACTCAATATATGGTGATTAGACAGAGATGAGGAAGAATAGTTGTCCATACATAAGTATCATATCATGCATCTGGATTTGTAAATAAGTGTTGCAATAAGACTTACATACGTATCATTTTCATGCAAATTATGAATGCAAAAAATTCGGTCGTGTGCGAGGTTTTTCGTATATAGAAAGATTTTATGATGAGAATCTATTAATTGGAAAAAGAATTTATTGTACATATGTAAATGCGAGATCGTTATCGTCGATCGAATGAATAAAAGAGAAGACTTGAATAGTTAAACATGCTAATTAGCCGTTTTATCATAATGTATGGAAAGTGTGTTATGTATCTAACAATTTACCTCACATAAAAGGTTTCTCCGTGTTTTGAACAGCGATTATGTAAAAAGAACTTTGGAATTTAAAATCATAAAAAAAATAAGTTTGATAGAGCAATATAATGAATATTGTTGTCTTTACATTGAACGGTGGATCAACGAACGCTCATAGCCTCTACGTACATTCCATGCAGCCATTTCGTGGAGAGTTTATGTACACATGTAACACAACATGCATACAAAGACGATTACTTTAAGCTTGTGCATAATTTCAGGTGCAACAAATGATATTTTATTTATTTTGTAATATGATTATGTATGTAATGATAGGTATTAGATTAAAGGTATGAATGTATGTATGTATGATATGTAGTAAGTATTTAGTGCTAGTATAAATTGTGGATGGTAATGAAGGGAATAATCTCTCGAATTTTAGGGGAGCCAATAGAGTGAGTATGTTGTAGTAGAGAGTAGGCAGTCTTGCAAAGTATTCTTTGAGTAAACAGACCGAGTTAATTTTGTTTGTATAGAGAGTCAAATGGAATAGAGCAGAACCCTGTTTGGTAAAGTAGATAGCTTGAGTTGATTTGTTTGTATATACAAGTTTTGTAGACCACAAGTAGAAGAGACCAGGGATAATTGGTAGTAAAGAGATTGGCAGAGTATTGGCTTCCAGAGAGAGAAAGTGTGTGTGGGAAAGTGGGAGATGGTTGCACCCATAATGAGGAAGAGAGGGGACAAAAAAAATAGACTTAGTCAAGTCTACACAAAAAAAAATATTTTTTGACCCGCGTATACATAACACATAGATTCAACTAACGTCGTTATGCTAACCGCAAATGTGAGGAACAAGGCCCTCCTTAAGAAGAATAAAGATCCTTCTTTTCATTTTCATTATATTTTAAACAAGTATCAGGGTGTTGAAACGATAAACGAACAACAACTGCGGATGCAACACGTAAAGTGTATAAACACCACCCGATGAATGTGTTAATAACATCATGTAACATGAATACAAATCTTACCAAAGACCAGAGGAACCATCACATAAAGGTATGAAAGGGTATTAATTATCAAGAAATATCTGCATTTGTACTTCATAGAGACTTACCTTTTACTTCCGACGTGTAGAAGAGAAAAGAAGGAATGAAGAAAGAGGGAAACCTTTGTATTTTTATACTCTTCCTTCTATCAAAAACAAAATCATATGTCAAGCTTTCATTTTTTAGGGAGGTGAACGATTTTAGGTTTTGTGTTCCCCCAAATTACTTATTTTTTGGCTGTAAAGAGATTGTTATATCAGTTTTCCGCCATCTTTTGACCTTCACCAGCCAAAATCGACTTTGCCTAAACACATCCGTTTTTAACGAGAATACCACCGTTGTAATCAGAAAGAGCTGCTCTTGTGCATAAAAGAAGTATTTTTTAAATGTTAAGGCTTTATAGCTTTCAAATTGAGGGTAATATTTTCTTTGATGTATGTATATTAAACAGGTCTTTTGAACTGGTGACATTCTAAGCCAAAAATAGATGTTTGTGTTTCCCCAGATTTTTGTGTTTTTGCAACAAAACTTTCTGCACTGCTTCTCCTCGACCATCCGCTTTATCACCTTTTCTTACATAGGCACATTCAATTTTAACTAAGAAAAAAGTACACGAACAAAATTGCTGCTATTTTAACAGGAGTCTTCAGAGCTAAAACTTGAACACGCACTAATGTGCTTTGCAAAAGGTATTCATAGCGATGGGTTTTCAAACCAAAAGTGGACTTTTGTGTTCCCTCAGAATCCTGGTTTGTAGAAATAGGCTGCTTTTTCCAACAATACAGTTTAGATGATCGATGTAACGTCGGTATCGAGATATCATTACCCACTTCTTATTTTTCACTTTGGTTAGTCCCGCATTGTATCGAAGAACTTGATAAAGTAGTCTGGTAGACATGAATTCATTCCGATGGAGTCAAAAATTTTTTATTCAGCTTAATGAAAAATTGATCTTAGTGACCTCAACTGGTTTGTGTACGTGAAAGACAAAATGCATTTTTTTTAAGATTGAGGATAATAGATATTAAAGAACGGGATGCAATCGTTACATAAAAGAGCAACGAGGTATGACATGTATATATTTGACGAGGTTTGTGATTGCGAGGACAATTGACAAAGTTTACCCCTCTAAAATGCAGAGGTGGATGACTGCAGTCCGGATGCAAGAGCTCGCATGTACGCGCACTCTACTTAAGAGATTTAGCCATAATTGTCATTTAAGTGACACAAAGTGCATAATAAGGAAATTATACGTCAGCCGTGTCATATCCTGAATAGTGATGATCTGAACGCAAGAACAAATTTCGATGAATCGAGTTTAATTTAAATCTTTCTTTTTATCTTCTTTCACCTACGTTTTCAATTGAGTAATATGACAAAATTAGAAGGTAAAATCATCTACTCCAGTTCCAAAGATCTTCAAATATTAACGACGACAACCTTCATGTACAGTGGATCTCTCTGAGAAGGTTATACTCATAACAGGTAAGTCGTACTGCTTATAGACGTAACTACGTGACTGATATATACTGTTAATTATTTACAAAGGTGCCAGTGATGGAATTGGAAAAGAGACTGCTTTGGCTCTATCTGCAATGAATGCCAAGTCCATTATAATGCCGTGTCGCAAATCAGAAAAAGCCAGTGCAGCGTATGCAGAAGTATGCGCAAAACATTCCACTAATAATGGGAACATCATTCTGGAGAACGTGGATCTATCAGATCTCGCCACCATTAAGGAGCTAGTAGATCGTTTAAAGTCTGAGAACGTCAAGTTGGATATACTTATTAATAATGCGGGCTTGATATTGAATGAACGCAAAGTAACAGAAAACGGTTTCGAGATGCAGGTATATATCATTGACTCAGTTCACTCAGTTAGCTCTTTATTGATATTTTAACTTTGGTATTCTAGTTTGGAACAAACTATTTGGGTCATTTTTTATTGACAGAATTATTGCTAAAGAACAACATGATCAATGACAACGCGCGTATCATCAACCTTTCAAGTCATGCTATGTTGTTTGGTCACATTGATTTCGACGATATCAATTTTGAACGTAGATCATATAGCGGATGGAAATCATACACCCAATCAAAGCTTGCTAATGTTGTATACGCCAACTATCTCGAAAGAACCCACCCTAATCTACACGCAAACTCTGTTCATCCGGGCATGGTACGAACTAAGTTTGCGAACAACTCTGGATTATTTCATATTTTGGATATGGTGTTTTATCCACTGTTTTATTTGATGTCTAAATCACCAGCACAGGGAGCGGAGACTACAATTCACGTCGCTTCGAGCCCAAAAGTGGAAGGCAAGGGTGGTCTCTACTGGGTGAATAGTAAACCATCTACATGGTTTAATAGTAAACAGAGCCACGATGAAAAGCTTCAAAATGATTTGTATGATTTCAGTGTGAAAGCAGTCGCTCCTTACTTGGATTAACTCTTTACTCTTTACAAATATGTGAATCATTAATACTCTTTAATTTAATTTATAATACATTATCGTTACATTCTAATTGAGGTCACTTATCCTTTAATAAAATTTCTTTAGCAATGATCTATGTGCATAGATCCATCCGCGATAAAGGGCTTCCCCTGTTCATCCTAATGAATCATTCGTTTTTATTTGTTGAGTGTATATGATCAGGATCGGTGCTTTTTGTGCGACCAAATTCCCTTAATAGTCAACACGAATTTAATGCACTGACAAAAGACACTAAAAAAAATCGTTACATAATGTCATTCTCTACTATTTCCTCTTATCCTACCTTTTATTGCAACTAACAAAATGAATACTGAGGCTCACTTTCGAGATTCGTTTTGGTCTCCGTCCATTGCAAAGGAAGACATTCCTAATTATGCCAAAGGACTTCGTGCGCTCCATGCACGATTAGAACATTCAGTCCAAGAAAACAAAGTGATTACCGACTTCATACTCAAACGTGTCAACAATGAACTTCAATGTGCACAATTAGCTGCAATTGAGACAAAACCCGTGAGTATGCATGCAGGACTTAAGAACGCTTTCGAAATGGTGTTTCGAGAAAGCACAGATACTGCTCGTTTCCACCGAGTTCGAGCGGGTATTCTTACTCAAGACGTATTACAGCCATTACTCGACTTTACACGGCGCTTTCAAGACAAGATACAGACCAGGAAAAATAGAATGGAAGATGAAATCTCGGCGTTCGACCATACCGCACAAACTGCGTTGATGGTAAAATCGGTGTATTGGTCAAAGTGTCGCGCTGTTGAACTAGCGTGTCCCGATTTTAGACCACCGCTACCAGAAGGTTTTGAAGAACAACAGGATGAAGAAGACGATACATTTGTCGGGGATCAGCGTGGAAGAAGACGAAGATCAAGCTCAGTGACTTCTGAACTCAACGTGGATGGAGGTGTCAAATTAGGAAAATATACTGTACTACCTTACAGGGAAGTCGCTCGATCCATGAATCGATTACAGACTATGGTTGAAGGTGTAAAGACTACTACCGCAGATGGCACAGCAGGAGCTCGTAAATTTTTAGGAAAAGATATCTTTGAATGGATAAGGGATTTTATGGTTACCGTACAACATCATGATGTCACATTGGATACAGAAAGTCAGGAGATTTGCCAACAATTAGTAGCGTTAAAATTCTTAAAGTCTGTGCCTAAGGAATCACCTGGATTTTCCATGAGCTCGTATTACGAAGTCCAGAAGAACGTAGTGGAAAGATACTTGAGAAAAATTCGAATTAAGGAGAACGGCCAATCGTCAAGAAATCAGCCAGATCCAGATCCGGCGCAAAATACAACTTTAGAAGTTCCCTCTGGCGGTGATGGTGGTCCAATGGGAGTTTTGAATGGCTTTTTAGGCAAACTCCATTTCACTACTACTAAATCTGGCAAGGCTGCCCTGACCGAGATGAAAGAAGCAGACGAGGCTTACAAAAAGAAGATCAAGTTAGTGAACAAACTCAGAAGACAACTGGAAGAGAGTATGGTTGCTTATTTCGATGAAATGGAGCAATTAGAAAAAAATAGAATACAAACCATCAAACAATCTTTCAAGACGATGGCTACTGCTTTGTCCAACATTTTGCCAATGTATAAAGAAACTTATGATCGAATTGATTTGTTTCAAGATGCCTTAAAACCAGAACAAGATATTCATTCAATCATTGAACAGTTCAAGACGGGATATTTCTATCCAAAACCATTCATATATGAAAACTATTATCATGGTGCTGCGACTGACCAAATGTTTGGCGTGCCTCTGGAAGAGGTAACTCAAGTCTATGGATCCTATATACCTCCTGTGATCTCGAAAAGTATAAAAATCATTGATAGAGGTATGTGCTGTGCCAATTGATTCGTGATATGCTTACATACTGATGAAATTTACAGCGTTGGCAATGAAAAGTAGCTCAAAGGACACTGATAAAGCGAGCCGGGATATCTGGTCCAATGTAATTCCCATAAAAAAGATGAACGAATACTGTCAAAAACTTGACGGCTTGATAGGAGATGAACTCAAGGAAACATTGGAAACATTTGATCTGAATGTCCTTGCCAATTTGATTCGAGTTTACTTGTTAGAACTACCAGAATGCTTATTAACATTTGAGTTGTATAATCCAGTGAAAAATATTTATGCCACACGTAAGTTTTGGGATTTAATTTATGCATGTAACCTTTTGTTCATCTGAGAAAATTATATGATGTAGAGCAAGATGCACAGAGCAGGTTATCATCTGTCCGCAAGTTACTATCCACACTACCGCCTTCGAATTATCACACGCTCAAGGCATTATCATTTCATTTATTCAAGTAAGTAAGGTGTGTGTAACGAGGATAAAATAATAACCCATTTAATTATGCAGATTATTAAATCAAAGCACGGCTGCTTCCACAGCAGATGATATGTTGAACAAATTAATATCCATGTTTGGGTTTATTTTAATGCGACCACGTACTTCGTCTACAACCCATGTTCACGATCGCCATCCCAAGAAACTCGCTCGCGATTTGTTTACACAATACCATCAATTATTCTTAAAGGAAAGCAATAAAGCGGAGGAAGAATCTTATTTCAATCGTCGACCTGCGCAACCTCTCAGAATCGAATCCACGCCAAGTATGTTTAAAGATCATTCAAGATTAGGGTTACGTCGTACTTTATCGCTCACACCGCGGAATGACTTTGATGATGAATACTGCTATAGTCCCGGAGGATCATTGATTTTACCTCAAGCTCGGATGACGTTATTATTTGATGATCCTGATCACGGCTATAGCACACCAACGACACCAACGCAGCAACAGGTCTTTTTTAAAGAATTCAAAGGTCAAGTGGACGACTCAGACATTGTTGACGCAGCTCGTCTTTCTTCTGACCTTGACTTAATCCTAAGTACAGATGACGACGAAGAGGACTCTGTGGCAGAGAAGAAAGTGTCTAATCGCTCTCGTTCTTCTACCAAAAGTACAATGGATAACGTTGTGTTGGATTCGTTTTTCGACGATTGAGGTTACACACATATGCTGATGACGTGCATTCTCCCCTTTTTTTTTGGCTGTACGTTATCAAATTAAAAAACCCTTTTTTTTGCGTTCCTCCCTTAACATATATAAAAAAGCTACGAACAGTTGCTTTGATACAAGTTCATAGTTTATATTCAGTAAGTACATTTGATAAATAAAGCCTATTGCCGATCATCTGTGATGAAAAAGGCTTTTTAATTTATATTGAAAATTTCCCGATGGATCTCTTTTTGACACTTTTTCTTCATCCATTTTTCAATTAGGGAATTAAAGCAATAGTAATCAAATATGGTAAAATAGAGAGAAGGAGAACGCGTATATGAAAGGAGTGCAGAGAGACTGACAGTTGTGTGAACATAGGATCTTCCAGAGAATTGGGTTGTGCGTCACTCTCGTACATACGATAAGGACTATTACTTCAACACAGTTACAAAGCAATCACTGTGGGAAGCTCCTTCTTCCGAAGGCGAAGTCGAGCGAGTGAGAGCCAGTCATTTACTAGTGAAAAGTAGAGAATCCAGAAGACCTAGTTCATGGAGAGAAGAGAATATCACTCGTACAAAGGAAGAGGCATTGGAGATTTTAACAGAGTATCAAAGAAAGATTGAAGCGGGTCAGGAGACTTTGTCCGCTTTAGCTACACATTTTTCAGATTGTTCAAGTGCAAAGAATGGCGGTGATTTGGGTTATTTTGGAAGAAAAAAGATGCAAAAGGCTTTTGAAGATGCTACTTTTGCACTTCAAGTGGGTGAATTAAGTAAACCCGTTTGGACGGACAGTGGTGTTCATTTGATTTTGAGAACCGCTTAAAGCAGTAGTAGTAGTAGATTTGTAATTTGTTATTCCCCCTCTTCCTTTCTCTCTAACACACATCCTTTTCGTTTATATATACACCTTGTATGTCACTACTCTCTCTTTATTTTGTTCATAATAATAAAAAAAAAGACACAAGGATTTCATACCGATCATTATAAAAAGTTCTTTGTTACGTGTGACATTCAAAGCCTCTACCCCCCCCCCCTTTCCTTCAAAAAGGTCCAGGTGTAGGTGTCAATGAGAGAAAGGGGAATATAATTGACAGTCGTGGTACAAAGATGGTCGGTTCATTTATCAAATAATAACAACGGGTTCACCAGATTTAGACGTTCCATTCATCTTTTCTACTTGACTAAGCGACGATATATAATACAAAGGTGACACTCGGCAACAGTTCCGTTATAAATTGATACATTTACGCGATCAGGTATACTCTAGAAGAAGAAGAGGAACATGGATCACTACCGCAAATAACCTAGTGTTTATTTTTTTTACCATTCGGCTAGATGTATGTACTCCCAATCTGTTCAAAGTATGAACGTGTAAGGAAATGACGGATCTACCGACAAAAGCCCCCCGGTCAGTCACTCTGTCATCATTATGCACTCCAGCGGAATGAATTCGTTGTTAGATCCACTAGTGCACGTTCAACGCACATACCATCCTATAGTTTCGCTAGTTGTTTTGCAAGTTTAGGATCAAAGAATAATACGAATCGTAGTACAATGTCAATAACTAATCAGTTGACCTTTTTTAAACCAAATTGTGTAATTCAATAATTACACATCTTGTCAGGATAATAATAACACTCGTGATTTGCCCCCGGTATTTCTTTTATAAATAGTTTTTTTTTATTATTATTATAATTGTATTTTTATGTATACAAGAAAACGAGAAAATGCTTAAAGAGAGAGATTATGTACAAGAGAAGGGCATAGAATATATGTGTGTGCGTGTGTGTGTGTGTGTGAGAAATGGGCGTAAAAAGAAAATAAATAAATAAATAATAGCTTAGCGTCTGTGATGCATTTCCATTAAATTAGGATGATGAAATGCTGTATTGTTATGGCTGTTGAAAAGGTAATGATGAGTATCTGGATTTATAAATTGTTGTTCTGGTTCAGAGTATTTCATCTGTTGTCCAAATCTTAAATTCGTTGTTGGTGTTGTGGTGGGGTTAAATGAGTGTTGGAAGACGGTATTTGTCATTGGCATAGGGGGTTGTTCTTTTATTAATAGCTGTTGTTGTTGGTCTATTAATAATTGTTGTTCAAGTAAATGATGGTAATTGGATGGTTTGGAAGTAGGAGCAGTGATGGGCCAGTTAGTAGTTGCGGTTGTGGTGGTGGGAGTAGGAGCCATAGTGTAATCTAATTTCGGGATCATGGGCACCGATGTACGTGACACGGGACGACGATTTGTAATTCCGTTCTCTTTCTTTGTTGTTGTGGGTGGAGAAGGCTGATAATCAGATTTAATCTCTTCTGCAAACGATTCTTCTGAATGTACAGAATGAGGAGAAGATACATTTTCGGCAGGAAGGGTAACAGTGGGCTGGTGTTGAGGGACTTCATCGGTGACGACAGGTGCTTGCTCTTTGATGTTGTTCTTCTTGTCCAATTCAGACAATAAATAGCGACTGAACTTTTCTAACTCATTGATACGGTATTGCAAACGTTCTTCCTTAATGAGTGCACCTTTGACAAAGTCAAGAGTACGATCAATGATTGTACCTTTGGAAGGTCTGCTATCATTCTGAAGGTTGGGTAAAGTGAAGGCTAATTGTTGGAACTTTACGTTTAAGCTTTCTCTGCGAGCTCTTTCAGTGGCATTGTGTTCAGCACGACGCTCGGCCTTTGTTTGTAATTGTTTGGAAGTAGTTGACGAATCAGGTCTCTCATAAGGACTTGAAGGATAACCCAGAGGGACTATATATAAGTCAATGTTAATACGATGAGGTATTGTTTATACACACACAAATAAACACTTTACAAGTTGGGTGATGAGGCAATACAACATCTTGATTAGGAAATGTACCAAAGCTCATTCCAAGCTGATGCTGCTGTTGTTGTTGAGCACTGGAAGGACGAGGGGGCACAGAGGCGGCAAATTGCATAGATGCAATATCAGGATGATACATGTTGGAGGGATCAAAAGGTGAAGGTTGAAAATTACCAAACAAATTATTGTTATTGTCTTGAGACATGATTTTTGAAAAAAAAAAGTGATAAAAGCAGTAAGGTAAAGAGGGAAAGGAAGAAAGAAGTACAAAATAAATGAGAAAAAAAAATGGTCCTGATTTATAAACTAGTTAAAAGGTTACATAAAAAAAATCGCCACGAACATAAAAGGTTGTTCCGGTAAAAAATAACTTTTCTTTTTTCAGGCCGAGATTTGCGCTCACACTTTTTTTTTTTATCGTTTCTCTCTATTTTTACTTTTTCTTTTCAAGTGTGCCACGTAACTTTGATGGTAACGCACGAGCCTTTTACTGCTTAATATGAAAAAAAATCACAATCTCGAACGTGAAAGATGATGAGCCCCATGATAAGTTTAAAATGGGAAAGGAAGGAAATCTACACCCATGATCTGTTGAGTCACGTCACCTCACTCGCCGCTTCGCTCTCACACAAAAATAACGAGATGGAGAAATCATCAATTTAGAAATTGTGCTACTGTACTTTTCTTGATCGTTTTCGTTCTCCGGTCCTTATCCGTCCCTTAAATTTACGAAACTGGTCCGTGTGTGAGAAAAGTTTCGTCATTTTCTTCCACTGATTCAAAGGACTTGATGTTACTGCTAATAAAATAATCATAACAAACAATCGGCAAGATCCGATCTCTTTTTTATTAATGAGTAATTAAGAGATGATGAAGAGATGGTGCTATAATTAGGTAGAACACAACTGTGTACATGTGAAATTAGAGTCGTACTTGCGATGATGAAATAGTATTAGGATGAACAATCAATATGTCTGTATACGTACACACTCAAAGGGGAGAGATTAACATTACCACCTCATAGCTAAACGTACTCATGTTACACGGTTAAAACAGAGTCTAGATCAGTTGGTGATAATTGAACTGCATGCCTTTATAAAGGAGAAGGATTATAAGCCCCATGACTTTGAACAGACTACATAATTGTTACACATTTCAGTGTTCATTTTTTATTATGGAATGCAAATTACAAAAAAAAAAAGGGTAGAGTAAAGAAAGAGCATAAATAATAAAAAAAAAAGAAGTGAGGAAAAAAAAGGCATGCAAAGTTAAAAAAAAAAGAAGTGGAAGATGATAAAAAAAAATTATTTTTTTTGGAGGTGTGTTAATGTAAAGGATGTTATGGTATAAAAATGCAAATAATAAAAAGTCTTAATATGTATAATAATTTAATAAGTGGGCATATAGTTACTGAAAGAATTGTTTCTTGAAATGGTAGGTGTTGTGGTTGTTGTAACACCATTTGTAACTGAATTATTATTATTATGTTTGTCTTTGCCGGTATGACGATGAATGCGGATGTGTTGGTTCAAGTTGTCAGAGCGAGAGAATCGCTTGGAGCAGGATTGATAGGGACATTCAAATGGCTTCTCCAAGGTGTGGATGGAACGGACGTGACGCTTTAAATGCTCTGAACGCTTAAAGACTTTACCACAGTCATCGTGTTTACAAGTAAACACTTTTTGACCGGCAATACTAGGACTGTTGGACACTCTACGGCCACGGGAACGGGTGGGCTTGGTCAAACTCTTTGCGGCAGCAGCAGCAGCAGCAGCACTAGGGACCTTGCTGGTACGACGGCTCATGGGAGGGCTCACAGAGGACAAAAGAGAACCTCCATCGCTGGAAGAGGAGAAGGAGGAAGAGGAGGATGCGCGCTCACGGTAGATACCACCGTCGGAGGGAATGGTAGCAGCAGCTGTCATAATCATGGTTGTGTTAGCATTGTCCAACATGGGTGTTGTACTACCATTGCAAAGAGGATGATAGCCATTGTAGTTGGAACCTGGATGGCTAAAATAGGTTTGTGGAGAGTACATGTCAACGGAGGGATGAGCGTAAATCATGGGAGATGAGTTACAACGTTGAGGAGTGGTAGCTGGAGGTGTAGTGACAGAAGAGGGCATCCAACCGTTGGCAGCAGCAGGAGTGGGAGGGTAAACCAATTGACCTTGACCGTAGACATGACCATGATGAATATGAGGCAATTCTACAAGAGTACTAAGACGACGTTTATTATTTGCACTGTTATTGTTATCAAGAGGGTGGTGGTATTGATAATCTTCATAACTGTTGAAGGGACTGGGAGTTTGTTGTTCTCCATCGGAATAACTAGCTTCACTATGACTGCCTAATAATCCAGTGAAATAACTTTGTCTACGACTATAATCCATACTGTCATGACGCTGTTGTTGTTGGATAGTGTTGCTCAGGCAATCAAGTTCATTCATTTCTTGTAAATGAGCTTCAAAAGGAGTAGTAGTAGTGGGTTGATGATAAGTGGAAGAGTACATTCTATGCAACAAAAAAGAAGAAAAGCGTAAGGAAAAAGAGAGAATTGAATTTTTTGATTGTTGAAATACGCACTTACTTGATTTATAATTGAGAACAAAAGTAGGATTGATTTGAAATAGTTGTAGCTTTAAATCTTTATCGAAAAGTTTAAAATAATCTCGAGTCCAAGATTGAAAGGGTGGTAATTAAAGAGTGTGTGTGAGAGTGTGTTTACTTTGGGAGGGAGAGTAATTGGGACTTTTTAAAAAAGTAAAAAAATAGAAATGGTGGTGAAGGATTGTATTAAGAGAAACTAGAAAAATAAAAAAAGAGAATACGATTTATTTACTTTACTTTTATATCTTTTTTTCTTCATCGTTATCCATGAGAGCAGCAAAGGCTATTTTTACTTGCGTAAAATATAATTTAAAGTTAATGAAAGGGACTCTCATCCCTTGTTGTTGTTGTTGTTGTTGTTGTTGTTATTTCTCCCCTTCTTTTTCTTTTCTTTAGTCTAGTGTAACACACACTTTTTTTGATGGTTTCTCTAGCAGCCCCTCTCTAACAGCTTCTCTATTTTTCTCTCTCTTACTTTTTTATAAATCGCTGCCTTTCCGCTTGCTCTTTCTCATTACGCTTTTTTTAAAAATCTTCTCAATGGTGTTTAAATTAGACTATATCTAGATTTTATAACATAGTGATCAAGCAGGTAAATTACTTTACTACTTTGACCCGTGATTTCATCACTTCATTTGAATACACTTATTAATTTACTTAAATCTCAAATATTGACGTTTTATTGTTTGTGTTTTATAATAAGCTTTTTTTTTTATGAATAAATAAACAAATGCTTTTTCTCATAGGTAGGCGGTGAGGTAAATCTTTTAACGTATGCAAAAGAAGAAAAGAAAATCAAAAAATAGGAGAACTTTTTTTTTGGGGGGAGTGAGAAGGTGTTGGAAAGATAGCTGTGCGTATAAATGTTCCAACAGAAGAAGAAAAAGAGAGGCTGAGACGTATTATTATGCGCTTTAGTCCTTATCAATAAGTAAAAAAAGATGTACATTAAAAAAGTAAAAAACATGTGTTTTTCTTTTCTTATTTTATTTGCATATTTAGATGTGCGTCTATGTTGATGATTTGATCCGCAAGCTACCTAAACGTATATTGATTCCATATTGTCAATTACTTTAAATTGACATGCCTTGTTTTAATTGAATTTCATGCGATCATTTTTGGTGTTACGATAAAGGCAGTTTAGCTACTTGTACAAAAGAATGAAATTGGGATTGACGACTTTGCATCCTGCAAAAAGACGATCTCCAATTAAATTGATTAAATGTATTTATTATTCTTTTTTATAAAAAGTCCATGATGTATGCAGTTTAAAACTAATATTGGATGACACACTCTATGTATTATCTTGGATTTGATGTGTTGCGTCTACAAAAAAAAAATAGGAGAAGGAGAGAAAGAGAATTCTTTTTTACCATACAAAGTGGAATGAAACTTTCAAAAGGGGAGCCCGTCGTCGTCTGTTTACAACTAATTTGTAAAGAAACAACGTGCACATACAAAGTTATATTCACGGACCAACTCTTTTTTGCTATTTATACGTTATTTTATTTTGGTATATTGCTGCGCGCTATTATATCCTAAGTTGTAGCTTGGTAGCCACTATAATGACTACTTCTTCTTCTGTTATTTGAGACAAGTAAGCCTTCTTCTTCTTCCTCATCCACGAGGTCTTGCAGATCTTCATCTACGTTATTACGAGGCTGCTTGAACAAAGAATAGATGAACCCGATTGTGAAAATAACCAAGAATACCCATTGAGAGTAATAGAAAAAGATGCCAAAAAAGGGTGTATTGACAATAATTCTATCAATCATCGTGGAGGATACAGTCGGCGTACAGATATCTATCAGGGTAATACATACATGATACATATCAATGACGAGCACCTTGCACACGCACATAGGTTACATTACCTGTGGGTCCAAAAACGTCACAACGGACAATCTTGTCTGGATCATTAGAACAATCGCGGTCACCGTTGACTAATGTCTGATTGCACTATAAAGAAAGACAGAATTAATTAATTAACCTTAAAAAAAGCATATACCATCACCTACATAGACTTGACTTCCAAAATGAGCATAACCAGGTGCAACTGTCGTTGTCATAGTATAATTCAAAGCTAACAAACCAAGTGTTAATAACAGCGAAGTAACCAATAAGCCTTGAGGTGCAGTAGCACCCTTTCTGATCTTGAACAATGTTATCCATAAGAATCGTATCCCGATATAGATTACACCAGACATCGTAGCCAAGAAGAAATACAGAATCAGACCGACGGTGAAGATATAATCCAGTGGGAATATTTTGGATAACTTGACAAAGATGTAATTGATAGGGTTGAACATATTGGGATGATTAATGACATAACCACATTGACTGCCACATAATGAATATGCAATCTTGTCCACTCTATACATTATAAATTTAAAGCGTCAATATCTTAATTATTACAAGTACTACTTTTACAACTATTTTGCTATCTACTTGCATTGTCAGAAAGATAGATACAACAAGGACCAGCGATGTGCATAATAAGCCTATACCAAGTATAAACTAGTTTTCTGCTTTTTAACAAAATAGGAGGATACCTGTCTTTTATACCAATCAAAACTTGACTTACTTCAAACGGCCTTAAGAATAAAAATAGACGTGTGATAAAACTTGCTCTGTCTTGTTGAATTGCTTTCAATCTTCTCGTTAGGATTCTTATATATGACTTGTAATTTAGTCCGTTGTCCGTTATGCATTATTTAGAATCCATTTACCTTTCTAAATCCTCCAATTCGTCTAACTCTTTTTGCTCACGATGCGGAATATGACTTCTGCCTGAATGTTTCGATCTGATCGCGCGCTGTCTTTCCTTTGTTGCCGTCAGTCTATTTTCCACATCTTCGTTTTCTGCATCAATATGTTTACGTCCCTTTATCAAACTAATGGGTAATAATGATAATCCTGGTGCCTGAAAATAAATAAAATCAATTTTTATGCCCGCCGCTTAGCATAAGTAGCTCAGCTCAGCTCAGTTTATCACTTTTTACTTACAGTGTATCCAATAAAGACAAGCATACCCAACAAGATAAGACATGCAACAACAAATGTAATAGCCTTTTCTCCATCTATAATAGAACTGCATGAGCTGCCAGATCATATCATTTCAAAAAAGTCGTACTTACTACTATCAGTTAATAACTTTTTAAACCAATCCAGATCAATTTTAGGTGCTTTTGTAGTGGGTTTAAGAAACAATCCAAAAATAGACAATAAAACAGAGATAATCACGAAAAAGGAGGTATATTTGAGAGCTCCAAACACTCGATCCCCGAGCGATTCATCTTCATCGTATTCTTCGTAATAAAAGTAAGCAAATGGAATAAGGAAGAAACTAAATAATGCAATCAACCCGTAACACACTATAACAAAAAATAACGATGATGATGAAATCAGTTCTACAGCTTGGTACTACTTTACAACTATTGTTACTACTATTTTACCGTAATAGACGACATGCATAGTAAACGTCATGGAGGCAATGACCTCAGGTGTAGCCCATGCCTTTTTCAGTCCTTCACTTGCATTGACTGTAGAAGATACCAAAAAGATATCCACGGGTAATAAGCACAGTGTAGAAAATACAAGCCCCAAGCCAAGCATTGTCACTAAAGTGGCAAAGAACTCGCTCTCGTACTTGTTTTGAAAATATCTCGTAAACCCTATACTGAATAGAAAAGACGTCTATTCGTAAAGCCACTTAGTCACTTGTCTATGTGCGCGCTTAGATATTACTGCTTACAAGGGCTATTACGCCATATATTGTCCAAGCAATTCCTTCAACTGCAGACATTTGAGTTCTATGTTTGAGGGAATGATAAAGAGAAAATATTGTAAAAAAAAGCGAGAAAAAAAAAAACAATTTTTTTCTTATTTTGGACATGTAGAACTCACACACACCCACACCCACACACATAACTGACACATATTCTATCATGCAAAACTTTAAAGAAATAAGATTTGATCCAAATCATTGTTTATATATTATAATACAGAAAAAAAGGGTGTGTTTATGTGCGAGAAAGGGAAGGGAAAGTGTAAGTAAATGTAGTTTAATGCTTGTCTTTGGTGTTGTCTAATAAACCAGCAATACGAGCCATTAACTCGGTGTGTTCGGGATTAGGTTTAATATTGTCTTCAGATTCGGGTCCTTGTGCACGACGTTGTGATCTCATCTTCATCATGTCATCTGCAGACATATTGCTGTTGTTGTTATTATTATTGTTGTTGTTGTTGTTATGACGTGTTCTACGGTTGCTATGGCTGTTGCTATGGTTATTGTTGAATTGTCTATTGCCGTTGTCATAGCGATCCATGGGGAATTCAAAGGGTTCATAGTCTTCATAGTTGCTTAACAAAGGAATAGAAGAAGTAGCTCCCTTTGACTGAAGAGTAACTTCCACCTTGGGTTTACCAGTTTCGGTCATTTCTGCCTTACTGACAAAGAAGGTTTGAACACGTCTATCACCATTATTACGAAGTCCAACTGCTGTACGCTTAGGCAATAAAGCAACAACACCACCAATACCAACAGCATGACCATGACGATCTGTGTTCAAAATACGACCTTGAACAGGATAATCCCATCCAACATGATAATCAGAATAAGTAGGTCCAACAACACCATTCACCTTGGTTTCTGCAGCATCAGAAAAGTTGACATCAAGGAAATCATAAACTTGTTCAGGCACCAATTCCTTCTTCTTGAGCTTGTCTTGGAAGGCTTCTGATTTCTTTTCTGCTGCACGTAAGAAGCGTTGGAACTCGGCAGGGGTCATACTGGCAATATTATGTTGTTCCTCTTCAGCTCGTGGTGTGGGTTTTTGAGAGTTGGGGAAGTTCTCCTTCCAACGCTTGACAAACAAGACTTTGCTTTCTCCTGACTCCCAAGGTGTTTGATGTTCAGCAGTGTCTAATGCGCCAATGGTGACATACTTTGTACGGATCACAGAGGGTAAATCACGCTTTAAGCCCCATTCACTCCTCTTGGTCTTCATACTCTTTGTGTACACTTGGCCTACGCTACGATCATAACTGGCAAGTCGTGAACTACGTAATAAATTAGCAAACGAAGTGGACATTGCTTTAAATTAAAAAAAGGTTAATGTAACAAAGTAGAAAAAAAAAACTGACAGCCCACACACACACACACACACATTGACTGAGCCAACAACAACCCCCGGTTGAGGCGAACATTTTCAAAGACCGGTCAAAAATATTATTTTAAACTGCGAAACACTTTATTTAAACTTTATTGCTTGAACTTCTTTTCAAAGTAGTTGAGGGCAGCAGAAGTAGCCATGCCTTGGAGCATAGATTGCTTCTTTTCCTTACGTTCTTCATCATCATCTTCATCATCGTCATCGGTACCGCGTTCAACAAACATCTTTACCATTTCAGCGGCAGCAAAGCCAGCAATGGCTTCCTTGGCTCCTCTGAAACTGACATCTTCACCGCTTGCTTCCTTTTGATCCATGTACATCTTGACAGCTTGAACAGCAACAGCACCAGCAATGACTTCATAACTAAAAGACAAAAGAAGGATAGTAAGTAAGCATACTTACTTGTGTGTCTGTGTCTAAATATACATACCTCAAGTGGGACTTGTTCTTTTCATAGACCTTCTTGTGAGCTTCCTTCAACTCCTTTTCCTTGAGTACTTCGTCTTTATCATCAGAGCCCCAACCACCCCAGTTACCAAACCAAGCTCTCAAACGAGCACATTTATGATCGTCTTCCTCTTCATCAGAAGAATCGAGGATACGAGGAGGATCGGCCAACTGAAGATCCCAAAGTTGGTTTGTACCTTCTTCCAAGGGCTTCTCGGATTTCTCGTAGAGCATAATAGTGGCTCCGGGTTCGGTCTTACGCTTGCGGATATCAATGACTTGGTTATTATCGAAAAGGGTATAGATGTGTCCGAGTTCAGTGTTGTAACCGAAACGCTGATCATTAGCCTAAAATAAAAGAGTTTGTGTTACACTTCGGTTTGCTTTCCGTCTGTTGCTTATATTAAAAAGTTTACTTACTTGTTCTTCGTGCTTCATGTTGTCAATATAGACTTGTTCTTCACCAGAAAAGATGGCTAAATGACGTACTTAATACTTGCACAGCGTATCTAGATTAATTTTTTCCTCCTTCCACTTACCCATAAAAGACTTGGACTTGCCAATATCCATCACAAGACCACTTTTCTTGTTAGTGAGAAAACCTACATCATCATCATGGTACAAAGGTAAGAGACTAAATTTTAACGCGTTTTCACAAATACACGTATATACCATTTTGATGGATCCAGAGTTGGGTATCTCTCTCGAGCTTGTCTTCCTTCTTGGCAGCAGTAACAAGAGGAGTACCAGCCTACGTACGTACACGCCCGCATGATAAATACGCATAATACAATAAAAAAAAGTTTAAATGATTCAACTTACAGCAAGAGGCTTGGAAGTATCGAGATCAAGGACAAGTCCGTTCATCTTGGAGATAATATAAAAGTATCCCAAGGGGAAGGTATCAGGTTCACCAGTAGTTACAGTCATCGTACGTATCGCTTGAAGGTTATTAAAATGAAAAAGAAGAAACGGAAAGTTTTCCTGGAAAAAAAAATACGCCCCTCATATTTATATGTAATATTACGCAAATCCTTTCATGTACGACGATGAACAAAAATTTCCTTTACCATCTTGGGTTCCGTTTCTCGTCTTTCTTTTTAAAAACACAAGTTTATTAATCTTTATATGTAATGGTAGTAAGTCTATGTATAAATATATATATGTAAAAGTTGTTTAGTCTTCATCTTCATCTTCCTCCTCTAAGCCAGCTTCTTCGTCGTCCATATCGTCATCGTTTTCGGTTTGACGATGAATCAAAGGAGAGATTAAACGGTTAAAGTAAGGATGAGGACCTTGAGGGTTAGAACGTTTCACTTGATCAAAGTAGTGGACATATACATTTCCGTCGGCACGGCCTAAAGGACTGTTCACCATGTAATCACTCAAGTTGAACGAGTCCACAAGAGGAATAGCTTGTTCTCTGACAGCGCCACAGAGTTCGTTTGTTTTGCTTCGGATGGCTTCCATTTGCTTGGGTGAGAAGTATTCGTATTGTAAGAAGGCGCCAGCGTTTTCTTCGACAGTGTAAAGACCGTACAACAAACACACGTCCATCATGGTCTTCTTGAGACTGCCTTCAACCTTGGAAACACCGTCCACGAAACGATTGAACAAGTAGCCGTAAGAGTGGAGCTTGGCAGCATACAATCTTGATTGAGAACATTGCTCGTATGCATCGTCTGTTTCTAATCCGCGCTTGATGCAATCTTCGAATTCTAATGCAGCGTTTTGTACGACGTTGGCGCACACCACTTGCCAGCCTTCAATAATGACAGAGGGGTCTAAAAGATCGGCATCGGCCTTACATTTCTTTCCAATCAAAGACTTCAAGTTGTTCAAGTACCCCACACCAGGAGATAACTTCTTGCCCTTCACGGCGTCACGGTAACTGCTGATCAAGTAACGTCCGAGTTGTAAAGTCAAAATGGTATTATCGCCTTCCCAAGTACATTGCACAGCAAAATCTTGATACATGCCAGCCAAACCAGTGTAAGAAGAGTAACCGTGACCACCACAGGCTTGTCTACAGGCTTCTATGGTGCTCAAACAGTTCCAGGTACAGAAAGCCTTAAGACCAGCACTGGTAGAATGGGTTTCCTTCAAGATTTCCATGACTTCCTCAAGATCGGCATCTCCAGGCTTGGCGTTTTCTAAACGTCCCATCATTTTATTGTACATCACAGTCATTTCATTACCAGTGAATAACATGGCAAAAGTTTGAGCCATCAGGGGCATCAAACGACGTTGGTGAATAGGGTAGTCCAATAATTTGGTTTCAATGTCCGACTTGGAATTACCGAATTGACGACGCGCGGCGGCATAGCGAATAGCAATGGTCAAAGCCTTCTTGGACACGTTGCCAGCATCAACGACCATTGCGACACGACCTTGAAGCAAAGCACCATAAGTCAATTGTTGCAATTTAGGTTCTTGCACTTCGCCAGAACGAGACACTTTACAGTGCTTCATCAACATGTAGCCACGGGGAATACGGACGTTGGTAAATTGGATCCAGCCGTTATCAATACCGTCACGACCCATCTTTTTACCGATATCACCAATATTAATACCAGGCAAAGTGTTGTAGGTGGCAGGATCACGCAAGGGGACCACGAAGCACTTGGTACCGTAGTTCTTGCCCTTGACAATAAGTTGAGCAAAGACGGAAGCGTGGGTGGCAGAGTGAGCGGCACCACCGATCCACCATTTGGTAGCGGTGAGCGTAGGGGTGTGGATGACAAATTGATCGGAGGCTTCGTCAAAGGTAGCGGTGGTTTCAAGTCCAGGCACGTTGGATCCGTGACCGAGTTCGGTCATGGCAAAACAACCCACCATGCCCTTGAGCGATAAAGCACCCTTTTGGAACCAGTAGCCTAATTGCCCGGAAGTGGCATTGCTTTGTAAAGCGCCGACAAAGAGACCGTAGTGAACACCGAAACGGGTCCAGAATCCAGGGTCAATCAAACTCACAATTTCCATACGCTTCTTGAACACATCAATAGGTTCATTGGAAAGATGATGAACCAAACTACGGAACTATACCCCATTTTTAGTCTTGCATGTGTGCACACCTGATCAAAAATAACGCATTTACCTTTTCCATGGTTCTTTCACGTAATTCTTCTTTGGTGATGTCATGAATATCGTCCATTTTGAATAAAGGATCTCTCTCGAAATCTTGCATGAAACGCTCTTTCATCTATGATAGTATTACGTTTTTTTTAATATATCTATATCCGTCCAGCAACATATCGTATTTTTTTTTTGTACTTACGAGAGTGGATTTTTCTCCACCGTCTAAAAGGTAGGTTAATTCCCGAATATTGAATGCTGCCTTGGCTCTTTCTTCGTTCATACTAGCAACAGGGCTTTTTTTTAAGGACATGTGAATTAGTTCTCTGTGCTACATGTCAGTGATATTTCAAGTGTGCTTACTCGACTGCCTTTGCGTGCTTTTGTTCTGGAGTCAAGTGCTGTTGAATAGCAGCAAGTCTGTTCTTGGATGTAGTCATTTATAGGTTGGTTTCTAGTGAAGAAAGAAGAAATGGAAGAAGCAACTTTTCTCTTTGCTATTTATACTATCGCAAAAGTGACTGATTATTTTCACATGATAAAAAGAAAAGTGTGCCTTTTTTCATTAAATTTTAACATGTGAATATTTACCCCGCTTTTTGTAGGTAAAAAGTTTTTTTTTTATATATGGATTCGGCATTGAGTATTTTAAACAAATTGCTCTGAGTTAAATCATGCTGAGGCGTAGCACTTGAATGTTCTTTTAAATTTATTTAAAGAGAAGTTCGTATAATATATATAAGATACACAAGAGTGTCACTCTTTTTAGGCACTACTTTATCAAGTCAATTATCATCATCAATCAAATAATTACGTAGAGTGTGCACAAATGTGTCACTGAAATAGGGTTGTACGGGTAACAGAAGGAAATAACTCTGACGGGACCAATGACAGTGAGTACTTTAAACATAAAAATTCCCAGCGGGGTTTTCGGACACAACATTTACTGCAAAAACAGTAGATCTGTTATTGTTTGTGTTTAGTAGCATGTATCATGGGTAAATGTGAACAAATTTTATTTTCACATGTGATAATGAATTGAAGTCAAATTTGAATGATGAATTGCGGTAAAAAAATGTACAAATGGAGTACAGACAAATATAATACAATCTAATGGAATGATGGAATATATACTCATCGAATACAGAGGGTATGTATAGTTCAGTATACATGTGGAAAGCCTTGATACTCACTCTGCCAAGTTAACAACAGCCTCTCGCCAAGCAAGCAATGCCGGTAAGTTTGCAGCGAAAGATTTGATCTCCCGGGCGTTTGTTGGCATGGGTAATAGTATGTGTCTTTTTCTGATGTAAGAACTTTCATGGCTTGATAAACTTTCAAAATATAACGTATTATCTATTCATTGTGATTTTAGTTCATGCGTTTGAGTTTCAATAACACTAAACTTTGCTTACCAAAGAACAATACTACAAAGATTTGCTTTTGCTTGTTTTTCTTCAGGGTTTTGATTGCGTTTTTGTATGACTTGAAAACATCAGATTCCCGTTTCCTCAAAGTGCTCGTCCTAGTACCTCCAACTAATTCCATCATTACCAACATAGATTCATTTTCTTTTTTAACAGCCAAACCGTCGATCTTTGAATTTGAGGTATCACTATGTAATACCTCTATCCTATGAATGTACGAACAGAGGTCAATAATGGAAAAAAGGAACAATGACAATTACTTACCACTTCAATTCCACCAGATCTTGAAAAGGGAGAAACAAATTGTTTATGATCGGGAAAGTGGTGAAAGTTGCAGCCGTTCTTTCCCTTGTTTTTTTTAATAATGGGTTTAATGGACTCTCCGCCATTCTTATGCTTCGATGATTAGACTAGATTAGTATCGATCAAAAGGGCAAAGGGTGCTACAGCGGTACTTACAAATGCGAAATTGTGCTGAGAACAAATTCATAATCGTTATGAATGTATGGGTCGAAACGATGACCGTCGGGAAATTCGTCATAATTCATGATTTATTTTCGCAAGCTAATGAGAGATGGTGGACAGCTTTCTATTCTTTGTAACAAATTGTTACATTCTCTCGTCAACGTGCTCACAAAGTCGTGTTCCTCTTGCGATAAATCAACAATTCCAAGATTTGATAAACTAAATATAAAAATTATTTAGCAATGTTTACAAAGATACATCTACGACAAACCCATTCATAATCTTTTGATTCGGTGTCAGTAGACTTCAGTTTGAAAATTTATTTCACGTTAGTATAGTTATAATTTCCATGTTAAGATATTACTTACGTCTTCCGTATCGTTTTCCTCGTTACTTTCATCCTATAATGTACGAAATACAGTTTAAACCTGGTTATATCACACGTGGTGGACGGTGTTGACTATTTATAAGGTGATCCTTATAACCTTGAAGACTCCAAAGCTGTATAGGCGTTACTTTAAAGTAAGTAAGAGAGCTTTCATTCGATATGAAAGTGTTCATTTAGTGTGTTAGGAGTGAAAAACAGTGATGAGAAGTGAGAAAAAACAATCAGAGGAAATAGAGATCCACCGTCGCCAGTAAGGCCAAGCCGATGAGCGTTTGATACGGCTCTGTGCGACTTCGAAGTTGCATTCATATAGAAAGTAACCTTACAAAGGAAGCCCTTAGTTTACCGAACACAGAGATTTTGCCTCTTGCGTGGCAATCCTTTTCCTTTTAGGTGATGCCTATTATCCAAAGTCTTCAATCAGTCCCTTTTCAAAACGTAAAGAACGGGGGAAAACCGAACCTCTATAAGGCCGTACAGATAGTTTCAAATCTACTGAATTTATCCAGAATGAATTAACGCAGAAAACAAATTCAATATGTGAAAGTCCATGATAGAGGAAATATCAAAGAAGAAGAAAGAGTAGAATGAAACACATTTGTAGTCAATATTTATAGAAATATAAACTGATTTATCATGGAAGAGCCCAAAAAATGATTTATATTATCGACAGAATAATCAAGCTCTGTTGTATCGGGATCTTAACTACCCTTTGACCTGATAAAATAATATGTACCAACCCCGAAGGGAATGCTTTGAGTGCTTTAGGTTTCCTTTTCCAAACAACTAAAATATAGGAAATGAGGAAGCGGAAGAAGTGTAATTTATTTAAAAAATATTCGAATCATCTTTATAACAAGGGCGAGTGGGACCACGAAAGTCACCACTGAGTACAACTTATGAGTTACCGTGTGATATCGAGGTCGATACCACCTCGTACGAGTATTAATAGGAATAGAGGTGGGACTGTTTTGTTTGGTATTTTTCAATTGGAATCATATAACAGGTAAATTTATATATTCTATGTGTTCAAAAGTATTACATCTAATTAGCCAGAACATATTTGCATATACAGTTGCTGTGTGGCCACGGAAAAATACAAGTTGTGAACCTTATCAGGTCACCCAGACAAGCGATATTGACCAATAATACATAGCAATCAAATTTTTATAATTACTGTGTATAAGTACATAAAGAGAAGTTCGCATCATTAGATCAACAATCTATGTATAAAAGATACACAAGAGTATTACTCTTTTTAGGCACTACTTTATCAAGTCAATTATCATCATCAATCAAATATTTACGTAGATCGTGCACAAATGTGTCACTGAAATAGGGTTGTACGGGTAACAGAAGGAAACAACCCTGACGGGACCAAGGACATTGAGTACTTTACACTCCAATCGAGGACTTAATGAACTCCGATATGAAAAAAAAGGTTATGTGGTGGGTTATGTGATGGGTTATGTGTGCTATGTGTTTTTTTTTGGAATCCTAAGTTGATTATTTGGATATCTGTTATAGTCATGACTGCCAAGAACAAAGTGAAGGGTTGCAAATCAATACTGGAGCTTAGAATGCCGAGTACAGAAGAGGCTACGAAAAACGGAAAAAGGACCTTGATGATGAGAAGGGCGCCCATCACTTATGCCATTCACAAGCAAAAAAAAAAATATCGTTTTGGGACAGTTACACGATTATTTCATTGTCCGCAAAATTCTGTACAAATAGTAAAAAAAGCCTTTTTTCCCTCTTTCATTGTTAAACTCAATGGCAAAGCTCGTCGTAACCGTAAGTGTTTGCTTTGAATGCAACAAGATATTTAGTCAATCTCGGTAAGCAAAAGTATAATGCCATTGAAGTTCAGGCATGAACTAAAATCACAATGAATAGAAAACACGTTATTTTTCGAATCTTTGACAAAGTATGATGGTAGCTTCATCCGACAACGACACGTCACCCTCGATATACCAAGCAATGCCCGTGACATCAAATCTTTTGTTGCTCTCTAACCATCATTGCTTTCGTGGAGAGAGGCCGTCATTAAATTGGCGGAGTGACTATCAAGCATTGTATTTGTCTGTACATATTTTCACATGTAGAAATTCACCACCACTACAAAGAAATCTACAACCACTACCAAAAAATGTACTACCACTACGAAAAAGATCACTACTAAAATTATACCACCACTACTACAGATCTACTACCACTACTAAAAAGAAGATTACCACTACTTGAATTGTAAAATCAAAACTCATCACTTTTTGACCCGTACTTATACAACGATTACGTTTTCGCGCAAACAACCGTTTTACACTTGTCAGTACCGCTGTAGCGGATAATGAGGCAATATGATGCCTATTACCTCCTGACTCAAATTGATTTATCAGTCATCTAGTATAATGAACCACTTTTGGGGTCCTTCGCTGATAAAATATTTTATAATTTTCTTTAAATATTTATCATAGCTCTCTTTCTGCACTTTTTTTTTCTTCTTTTTTATCGTGAACATTTACACGCTGGACTTTTGCTCTACTTTGGATAGACCTAGAGGTGTGCAACACTCAAGAATTTTCACGGTTCACCTCATCTCCGCGGCCGTATAGGGGCTCTTCCTTTCTGTTCTGATTGAAGGCTTTGAGTCACTAACTGCACCTGAGGGGTAAAAAAGGAGCATCACTCAAGAGGCAAATTCTTGGTATGGAGAAAAGCTCTCGGACAAAAAATAGCAAGTTGTTCCCCTTCTCTTGTGTGTCTTAGAAAACTGTTGATGAACAATGAAGAATTCAAAGACCTTGTATTTGATCCTTTCGTCAACAACGAATACGATTTCATACACGGGATTTTATCTCATTTGTATGGTTTTATTGCGAAAAATTTCACTTTTTGTATTAGTACTAATATATTCTTATGATTTCTCTTCCCAGTGTAAAACTGGCAGAAAGTCCAGACAACCCGGTTAAGCAAGTCCTCAAAGAACGAACAGCAGCAACTTGGACGACGCTTCCCATAATCAATGGATTATTCTTACAATTTCAAGATTTAATCAAAATTAAATGGTAGTTATTAATGTTGATTAACGATAAACTTGCTGTTAACTTTTGTCTGGACGTAGGATGGAGGTTCTGCACGAGAACACAGATACAAGTAAAATTGATGGTTTACTTTTATCGAAGAATGTAACGGTGTTAGTTGAACTGGCGGGGGGGGGGTATTAAAACGAGCACAAGAAAGAAGCTTGAAAGTGATACAAAGAAAACATATGACAACGCTGTAAAAATTTCACAGAAAACAAAAAAAACGTATTTTTATAATGCTGTATTTCAAAAGCTCAGGAAGCATCTATTAACTCAGCATATCATTTCGATTCCAGAGAGATCAAAAACTCGACGACACAACAACGACAATTTTATTTACGTCAAGACATCTGCTGCGCACGAGTCAATTGAAGAGCAGTTTGGCTGTCCTGGTTGTTTCCAACATTTTGAAATGATACACGATCTGAAAAATCATTATTATGCAGAACATCCAGGGGCAATACCGGCAACACATCATCAACAACAACGTCAGATCACCAACAATGATAATTCCATGGCCCACAGACAAGAGAAACCCACCACCAGTGATGATTCCGAGGCCGAGCACCAGGAATTCATAACCGGCATTGATGGTGTACCAACAACAGAAGAACCAGAACAAAATGCAGGGCAAAACAAGAGACGCGCTAGCTCCAACGATTCCATCGAAAACGAGCTCTTGAATTCAACTTGCATTTATTTTCCACCTCCAGATCCTCAAAATTATTTTATGGTACAGTCTCTCGATGTGAGCGTTGCCCTTTTCAATTTCCAACGATCGATCCTCAACAATAAATGGAAATTAACCCTTGAAGACCACATGCATTCCGCCATGGCAGTACACTCAATTCTCTTTTTATCAATGGACCAGCATGATCATGATGATATATCTACATTTTTTAATCAAGACATGTATGCTACAATTATCCAAACTATTGAAAGCACATATGGAATCAAAAAGCCTCGATTCCCCATGGACACCATAACCAAGATTCTCAATATCATTCAAGATGTTTCAACAAAAATCATCAGTCGCGATAAAGGTATCATGCAGCTTATTGATCTTGATCTTTCATTACAAGAAACCAGGTTCGTCAAGTCCATCATCCAATTAATGGGCACAATAACAGTAGTACTTGTACAGTCAATAATTGTAACAGCTAGAGAAGAGTACGATCTATATAAATACCTCCTGTTTTATAATTGAATAAAGGACAACCTATTTACAGTCTCACTTTATTTTATCTGTTTTTAACTACGAAATATTTTATTAAGATTATAAATTATAACAATAGCTTGTCTCCAAGAAAGTAATGACGGTAACTTGGCCGCAAAAGACTTGATCTCGCGGGCGTTTGTTGGCATGGGTAGATTTAATTGTCTTTTTCTAACATAGGAGCCTTCATGGCTTGTCAAACTTTCAAAATACAACGTATTATCTATTCATTGCGATTTTAGTTCATGCGTTTGAGTTTCAATAGTATTATACATTGTTACTTACCATAATACAATACTACAAAGATTTATAAACGTCTGCGTTCAATTTCTTCAGAGTACTGGTCCTGGTTCCTCCAGCTAATTCCAATAGAGTCAATATGGATGCATCTTTTTTGTTTAAAGCTAAACCATCAATTTTTGATTGTTCCGTGTTCTTGTGGAGAACTTCGACCCTATGAATGTACGAACAGAGGTCAATAATGGAAAAAAGGAACAATGACAATTACTTACCACTTCAATTCCACCAGATCTTGAAACTGGAGAAACAAATCGTTGATGATCGGGAACGTTGTGAAAGTGGCGGCCGTTCTTTCCCTTGATTTTTTAAGAAGAGGGTTTGCAGGACTCTCTGCTAATCGTGTGCTTCGATGATTAGACTAAATTAGTATCGATCAAAAGGGCAAAGGGCGTTACAGCGATACTTACAAGTGTGAAATCATTGTCTGGATGAAATCGTAGTCATTGTGAATGAAGGGGTCAAATTGATGACCGTCGAGAAATTCTTCATAATTCATAATTAATTTTCGCAAGCTAATGAGAGATGGTGGACAATTTGCAACTCTTTGTAACAAATTGTTACATTCTGTTGTTAAAGTAAAAACAAAGTTGTGTTCTTCTTCCGATAGATCAACAATCCCAAGATTTGTTAAACTAAATATAAAAATTATTTAACAAAGTTTACAAAGATACAACTACGACTTACTCACTCATTTTCTGTGTCAGTAGACTTCAGTTCAAAAAATTTTTTACGTTAATACAGTTATAATTTCCCATGTTTAGAAAAAACTTACATCGTTGGTACTACACTCTTCGTCTGTTTCCTCCTATAAGGTACATAAAACAGTTTAATATCGGTTCTATTGCACGCACACAATCTTTTGTATATGTCATTTTTTTACCTTAATTGGTCTGCATTTTGTATAATATAAAAAATCATAATGTTAATTTTTCTTTTCCTACGAAATAAAAAAATGGTTTAGTCCAAGTGTTCTACTGCTGTTGCTATTATACGTTGTACTTTATTCGTTTGACCTTGGATTCAGTTGAATTACTTTGCATCTATGGAAATTTGTATTTCATAGTCAGTTTGGCAGTTGAACAGCGAAAGCATAAATCAACACTCACGAGTTCCGAGATCTTTAGAGTAACTTCTGCCGGTCTTATTGCGGCTATCTCGTTTATTTTTGCTGAGAATTTTGCTTCCAATAATGAACATTTGGGTGGGCGTTCATTTTGCGATTCAACGTAAATTTTATAGCCTTCCAGACCCCAATATTGTGCGGGTGTTTCTTTGAATAAATACCAAAATTTACCAACTATATTGATAGGATACATTGGAAAAAATTACGTACCTGCCTAAAAGACCTTACTTTTTTGCGCACCAATTTGGAGTATGTATTGGAGGGAGTGAAAGACTTAATTTCGCGGGCATTTGTCGGCATAGGTAATTCTAAGTGTCTTTTTCTGATGTATGCATTGTTGTATTCCGTTAAGCTCTCGAAAAACAACGTATTGTCTATTCATTGTGATTTTAGTTCATGCGTTTGAGTTTCAATAGCAGTATACTTTGCTTACCAAAGAACAATACTACAAAAATTTTCTTTTGCTTGTTTTTCTTCAGGGTTTTGATCTCGTTTTTGTATGACTTGAAATCATCAGATTCCAATTTCTTCAAACTGCTCGTCCTGGTACCTCCAGCTAATTCGATCATAACCAACATAGATTCATCCTCTTTCTTGTGAACTAAACCGTCAATCTTTGAGTTCGAGGTATCGCTGTGCAATACCTCTATCTTATGAATGTACGAACAGAGGTCAATAGTGGAAAAAGGGAACAATGACAATTACTTACCCTTTTATTACAACTATAGGTCCTGAAATTGTAAAAACAAATTGTTTATGGTTGGGAATGATTTATAGGTAGCAGCCGTTCTTTCCCTTGCTTTTTGTAATAAGGGGTTTGCAGGACTCTCTGCCATTCTTACGCTTCGATGATTAGACTAAATTAGTATCAATCAAGAGGGCAAAGGGTGCTACAACGATACTTACAAATGGAAGACAATACCATCGGCAGAGGATATGATCTTCCTGGTATTACGAGGCATGGTCAATGTCAAGTGTCGTTGCCCACGCTACACTTTTGAAGTCAATGGGCTTATAACCTTGGCCGAAAGCTTTGGGTAAACTTTTGAAACCTCATCTTGCTGGAGATAGAGCATTGTAATTATTGCTCTTCAACGAGAAATTCCTACTGAGCGCAAGTCAACAGTTTGCGCTGATTACGTTTCTGCCCTCTGTACATACGCACAGCCTGTCGCCACTACCGATTGAATGGCTATAATTGTCTAATCATTTTATGTACTTTAGTTGATATTCCTAAATTAAATAGCGTAGCATGTGTACTTACTATATGCATAAAAGCATTGTGAGCACTTTCTGTTTGTTGTCCTTCTTTAATGCTTCGATCGCGTTCTTCATATCTCTTAATACGCTCACTCTCTAATTTCTTTTCGGTATTGGTGTGGCTGCCTCTTGCCCGTTTCACAAGAATTATCATGGCGCTATGTATGGCTAAACCATCGACATTCGTGTTGTGGAAGTCATCGTGGAGGATCTCAATCCTACGTATGTATGAACAGAGGTCTATAACGAAAATACGAAAAATGTCAGTTACACTCCTTTCTCCTTAAACGAAGTTGTTTACCCAAAGTTTTTAATCAGCACAGAAATAGAGAGCCCCTATACGGCCGTGGATGTGAGGTAGACTGAGAAAAGTCTTCAGTGGTGTACACCATTATCCGGAATACGATTGAGATAGGAAACAAATTCAATATGTAAGCGTTCACGATAGAGGAGGATTTGCAGAAAAAAGAAGAGCAGGAAAAAAAAACGCATTTGTGGTCAATATTTATTGGGTATAAGCTATTTTATCACGAATGAACCCAAAAACTGTGAGTCTGAAAATGGACACTCATTGTTAACATTCACGTACACACTGTCATCGTGGAGGATCTCAATCCTACGTATGTATGAACAGAGGTCTATAACGAAAATACGAAAAATGTCAGTTACACTCCTTTCTCCTTAAACGAAGTTGTTTACCCAAAGTTTTTAATCAGCACAGAAATAGAGAGCCCCTATACGGCCGTGGATGTGAGGTAGACTGAGAAAAGTCTTCAGTGGTGTACACCATTATCCGGAATACGATTGAGATAGGAAACAAATTCAATATGTAAGCGTTCACGATAGAGGAGGATTTGCAGAAAAAAGAAGAGCAGGAAAAAAAAAGCATTTGTGGTCAATATTTATTGGGTATAAGCTATTTTATCACGAATGAACCCAAAAACTGTGAGTCTGAAAATGGACACTCATTGTTATTATTATATATTTCATTATCCAAAAAAAAATATCTATGAGAATAAAGATGTACTTTTCTTAACGAACATGCAATATCCATTTATCGAATTTCTTTTAGCATAGGTGCGGCTGCCACCTGCCAACTCAACGAGCATGACCATGGAGTTGATGTCTCTCTTCATGGCTAGGCCATCCACCTTTGTATTCTTGAAGTCGTCGTGGAGCACCTCAATCCTATGTGCGTAGCAATGGAGGTTAATATCATAAAAAAGAAGAAAAGAGAGTGCTAGTTACTTACCACTTTAATTCAATGACGTCTTGGTATTGCAAGAACAACAATGATTGAAAAAATGCCCCAAGTAGCTGCGGCCCTTTCACTTAATTTTTGCTGGATAGGGTTGGTAGGGCTTTCGCACAATCTTAAGCTAGAAAAACAAACCATCAGAATGCATAAGTATTGAATTTTAAAGTTGAACGTTTTCGCGGTACAACTGCAAAAACAGTAGATCTGTTAATGTTTGTGTTTAGTAGCATGTATCATGGGTAAATAGTATTGAATTTTATTTTCACATGTGATAATGAACTGAAGTGAAATTTGAATGATGAATTGAAGTTAAAAAGATGTATAAATGGAGTACAGACAAACATAATACAAACTAAAAAAATGATGGAATATACACTAATAAAATGCAGAGGATAGGGTATTATTTATTGTTCTGTATGGATGTTAAAAGTCTTGATATTCACTCCGCTAATTTAATGGCCGCTTCTCTCCTGTATTATGGGATTGGGACCAATAGTTATGAATAGTAGAATAAGAGATGATTTATTTAAATTGAAAGTCAGATAATAATTTATAGCACACTCCATGAAAGCAAATCTGGAAGACTGGCAGCGAAAGACTTGATTCCTCGAGCATTGGTCGGCATGTGGAGGGTGACGTGTCTATTTCTAATGTAGCAATTGTTATGCTTGACAATGCTCTCAAACATTACAACATTGTCTATTCATTAATATCTTAGTTAGTATGCCTAAATCTTGATAACGCAGTATGTTTACTTACTGTAGAAAAGTACTGTCAGCACTTTTTGTTTGTTGTCTTTCTTCAAAGTTTCGATAGCATTCTTGTAGATTTTAAAACAGTCACTATTCAACTTTGTCATGGTATTAGTGCGGCTACCACCCGCCAACTCAACAAGCATGATCATTGAGTTGTTATCTCTCTTCATTGCTAAGCCATCCACCTTGGTATTCTTGAAATCGTCGTGGAGCACCTCAATCCTATGTGTGTAGCAATGGATGTTAATATCATAAAAAAGAAGAAAAGAGAGTGCTAGTTACTTACCACTTAAATTCAATGATAGCCTGATATTGAACAAATAATGAATTTAAGATCGGGATAGTGCTCCAAGTGGCGGCGGTGCGTTCTCTCAACTTTTGTTGAATGGGATTGGAGGGGCTTTCGCATAATCTCAAACTAGGAAAACAAATCATCAGGGTGCATTAGTATTGAATTTAAAAGTTGAACGTTTTTGCGATAAACCGTACCAGTGCATTGTGATTCCATGAATAAAATCATAGTCATTGTGCAGGTAAGGATCAAATTGTTTTCCATCAAATTCTTCATAATTCATCAAAATTTTTCTGAGGCAAGCGAGAGATGGACAACAATTTTCAATTTTTTCAAGAAGACTCTTACTTTCGCTCGTAAGATTATATGGTTCAATCTCACAACTACTCGTAAGTTCTTCACTTTCCTCTGGACTTAAGGAATCCTTGATTGATTGGTCAGTCAAATCTATGATTTGCAAGCTTGACAAACTATAAAAACCTCTTTTAGCAACGTTTACAAAAAAAACAACCACGACAAACTCACTCTTCCGTGTCACTCTTCCGTGTCAGCGGACTTCATTTTGAAAAAATAATTTCACTTTAATACAGTTATAATTTTTCATGTTAAGATAATACTTACGACCTCCGTTCTGTCATCCTCGTATACTTGTTCCTATAATGTTCGAAATACAGCTAAATCTTGGTTACACTGCATGCACACAAGTTTCTGTATGTATCATTTTTTACCACGTTTGATGCTGTGTTTGCTGCTGTATTGTCTTCGATAAAAAAAAAAATGAAAATAATGTTAAGCATTCTATTTTTTCCACAAATTAAAAAAATGGGTTAGCCCAGGTAAGCTGCTGCTCTTATATAACACTACGTACATTTTCCGTTTTATATGCTTGCATCGTCTAGGTGTACCCTTTTTTCCAAACTAATGCAATTTGTATTGCGTTATAAGCATAACAGTCTTTTTAAACAGCAAAAACAAAACTAATACTCACCAATCTTGCTATCTTTTCCGTGGCTTCCGTTGGTTGGTTTTGGTATGCGGCTATTTCATTTAATTTATTGTTGAATTTTGATTGTATTGTCGATTGTCTAGGAGGACGATCGCAACGCGATTCAATAAAATTTTAAGATTTTCCAGAGACCAGTTCTGTATAGAGGTTTCCTTGAATAAGTACCAAACTTTACTAACTATATTAACAGAATACATATGGAAAAATTACTTACCTAAAAAGAGCGCGATCTTTTGGAGTATGTACACTCTATTGTGAGGGAAAAGGTCTTTACATCACATGTATTCTCTATGGAGTTACAAGTGCCTTTGTGGTCTTGTTTTGGTATTTGCACCAAGTCGATGGCAGCTAAACCGAATGGATGCAATCCACACTAAATTTTACTTTTTGCGTTGTATTTCTTTTCCCCTTAAGTGATAATTGTAACCTAACGTCTTCAATCAGAGCAGAAAGGAAGAGCCCCTATACGGCCGCAGAGATGAGGTGAACTGTGAAAAGTCTTGAGCATTGCACAGCACTAGGTCTATTCAGAATACAATACAAGTCCAGAGTGCGAATGTTTGCGATAAAAAAGATATTAAAGCAAAAAAAAAAAGGTAAAAAGAGCGCTATGATAAATATTTACAGAAAAATATAAGATATTTTATCAGCGAAGAACCCCGAAAGTGGTTTATTATAGACGACTGATAAATCGATCTGAGTCAGGAGGTAATAGGTATCATATTGTCTCATTATCCGCGAAAATTCGATATGGCTGGTTAAGAAATCTGCGTGTATAATGTTTGCCATTAAACAATGTTTACAAAAATATGACTACAGCTAGCTACACAGCTACAACCAACTTACGCATTAGCGACTTGTAGAACGCTCTCTGAGAAGATTGATTTCTCCTATTTTTTAACTTGCTTCTACTTCTTAACCTGGAAAAGTCATAATTTTCCATGCTAGGAAATTCTTACGCCATCTATCTCGCCCTTGTCCTAATTTCTTCTTCTCCCTCTTCCTCTTCCTATAATGTACATAGAACAGTTCAATCTTGACTTCATCACACGCACAAACAAGCTACAACGAATGTCAAACTTTACCTTTTCGGCAGCTATGCGTTGTCGAGAGTTTTTTTTCTTTGGGACCTTACATTTTTGTGCATCAATTTGGAGTATGTATTTGAGGCAGTGAAAGACTTAATTTCGCGAGCATTCCTTGGTATGTTGAGGATGAGGTGTCGTTGCCGAATATGTATACGAACTTTCATGCTGAGTCAAACTTTCGAAAAATAAAGTATTATCTATTCATTGTAATTTTAGTTCATGCGCAAACCTCAATAGCATTATGCTTTACCAAAATACAGTATTATGAACACTTTTTTTTGGTTTGTTTTTTAAAAAACTTTCAAAGCGTTTTGATATGTCTTGTTCAAATCACTGTCGAGTTTCTTTTGGGTGCTAGTTTTAATTCCCCCCGCCAGTTCAACCAAGACCGTAACATTTTCATTCTTCGTCATTAACAACCCATCTATTTTGCTTGACTCCGTATTTTGGTGTAATACTTCCACCCTATGTCCAGACAGAAGTTAACGGCAGATTTATATTTAATTAACATTAATGACTACCATTTGATTTTTATCAGGTCTTGATATTGTAAAAACAGTCCGTTGATAATCGGGAACGTCGTGTAAGTCGCGGCTGTTCTTTCTTTGAGGACTTGCTTTAATGGGTTCACCAGACTTTCATCCATTCTTACACTTCAATAACTAAACTAAATTAGTATTGATCAAGAGGGCAAAGGGTGCTACAACAGTACTTACAAGTGTGAAATCATTGATTGTACGAAATCGTAGCCATTGTGAATGAAGGGGTCAAATTGATGTCCCTCTGGTAATTCAACCCAATTCATTGTTAATTTTCGCAACATCTGTATTGATGGCGGGCAATTGCTGATTCTTTCCAAAAGTCTTTGGCACTCCATTGTGAGTGGGGCAGGGCTAATTCCACTAATGCTTTCCAAAAGAGCGTCACCGTCTTTGGTCAAATCCAAGATGTTAAGTTTTGAAAGACTGTGAAAACCTTTTTAGCAATTTTTACAAAAATACAACTACGGCAAGCTTACTCATTTTCAGAGGTTTCCACTTTTAAGGGCTTCAGTTTATAAATTTATTTCACATTAGTACAGTTATAATTTCCATGTTAAGAAAATACTTACGTCGTCGTCCTGGTTCTCGTCCACTTCTTCGTCCTATAATGTGTGTAAACAGTTTAATCCCGGCTCCATCACGCACACAAACAACCTCCTATGAGTACTAAACTTTACCTCTCAGCATCTGTGCAGCTATATCAACGTCGGCGAAAAAAATTACACAATAGACCATATTTTTTTGTGTACCGATTCAGAGTATGTATTAGAGGCAACAAACGGCTTGATTTCCCAGGCAATTTTCGGCATGTCAAGGGTGAGGTGTCTCTTTCTGATAAATGAATGGTCGTATTTTTTCAAACTTTCGAAAATCCAAAAGAGCGTCACCGTCTTTGGTCAAATCCAAGATGTTAAGTTTTGAAAGACTGTGAAAACCTTTTTAGCAATTTTTACAAAAATACAACTACGGCAAGCTTACTCATTTTCAGAGGTTTCCACTTTTAAGGGCTTCAGTTTATAAATTTATTTCACATTAGTACAGTTATAATTTCCATGTTAAGAAAATACTTACGTCGTCGTCCTGGTTCTCGTCCACTTCTTCGTCCTATAATGTGTGTAAACAGTTTAATCCCGGCTCCATCACGCACACAAACAACCTCCTATGAGTACTAAACTTTACCTCTCAGCATCTGTGCAGCTATATCAACGTCGGCGAAAAAAACTTACACAATAGACCATATTTTTTTGTGTACCGATTCAGAGTATGTATTAGAGGCAACAAACGGCTTGATTTCCCAGGCAATTTTCGGCATGTCAAGGGTGAGGTGTCTCTTTCTGATAAATGAATGGTCGTATTTTTTCAAACTTTCGAAAAACAACGTATTGTCTATTCATTGTGATTTTAGTTTATGCCTTTGAGATAGCATTATACTTTTGCTTACCAAAATACAATACAATGAAGATTTTATTTTGATGATTTCTTCTTAATGTTTTTAGAGCGTTTTTGTACGATTCATAAACATCTGCGTTCAATTTCTTCAAAGTGCTGGTCCTGGTACCTCCAGCTAATTCCAATATAGCCAACATAGATCCATCCTCTTTTTTGAGAGCTAAACCGTCGATCTTTGAGTTCGAGGTATCACTGTGCAGTACCTCTATCCTATGAATGTACAAACAGAGGTCAATGATGGAAAAAGGAACAATGACAGTTACTTACCACTTAAGTTGTATGATGTCCTGGAATTGCATGAATAAGTTGTTTATAATGGGGAAGGTGGTGTGAGTTGCAGCGGTTCGTTCCCTTGTTTGTGTCAGCAAAGGGTTCAATGGACTCTCTGCCATTCTTGTACTTCGATGATTAGACTAAATTAGCATCGATCAAAATGGCAAAGGGTGCTACAGCGGTACTTACAAATGGGATATCATGCTGTGAACGAATTCATAGTCACTATGAATGTAAGGGTCGAAATGATGACCGTTGTTGAATTCTTTGTACTCCATAATAATCTTTCTCCATTCGACGAGCGAGGGTGGACAGCTCTCTATTCTTTGTAACAGATTGTTACATTCCCTCGTTAAAGTGCTCACAAAGTCGTGTTCCTCTTGGCATAAATCATCAATTCCAATATTTGATAAACTAAATATAAAAATTATTTAACAATGTTTACAAAGATACAACTTCGACAAACTCACTCATAATCTCCTGTTTCTGTGTCAGTAGACTTCAGTCTACAAAATTTATTTCACGTTAGTACAATTATAATGTTCCATGCTAAGAAAATACTTACATTGTCGTCGTAAATATCTTCTCTCTTTAAGGCCAGACTGTCGATCTTTGAGTCCTTTGTATTACCATGTAATACTTCGATCCTATCAACGTACGAACAGAGGTCAGTATTGGAAAAAGGGAGCAATGACAATTACTTACCATTTTTCATAGTCACTATGAATGTAAGGGTCGAAATGATGACCGTTGTTGAATTCTTTGTACTCCATAATAATCTTTCTCCATTCGACGAGCGAGGGTGGACAGCTCTCTATTCTTTGTAACAGATTGTTACATTCCCTCGTTAAAGTGCTCACAAAGTCGTGTTCCTCTTGGCATAAATCATCAATTCCAATATTTGATAAACTAAATATAAAAATTATTTAACAATGTTTACAAAGATACAACTTCGACAAACTCACTCATAATCTCCTGTTTCTGTGTCAGTAGACTTCAGTCTACAAAATTTATTTCACGTTAGTACAATTATAATGTTCCATGCTAAGAAAATACTTACATTGTCGTCGTAAATATCTTCTCTCTTTAAGGCCAGACTGTCGATCTTTGAGTCCTTTGTATTACCATGTAATACTTCGATCCTATCAACGTACGAACAGAGGTCAGTATTGGAAAAAGGGAGCAATGACAATTACTTACCATTTTAATTCCACTAAATCGTGAAATTGTAAAAAGAGATTGTTGACAATTGGGAAGATGGTGTATGTGGCTGCAGTTCTTTCCCTTGTTTTCATAAGCAATGGGTTTAAAAGGCTATCGGCCAACCTCATGCTAGGAAAAGGATTAATAAGAATATATTAGTATTAATATAATAGGTGGACTTTTTCGCACTAAAACCATACAAATGAGATACAATCCCGTGTATGAAATCGTATTTGTTGTTGACGAAAGGATCAAATACAATGTCTTTAAATTCTTCATTGTTCATCAACAGTTTTCTAAGACACACAAGAGAAGGGGGGCAGCTTGCAATTCTTTTCAATAATTGTTTGCATTCTGTTGGAATACAATTTTGAGAAGCACAAATAGAATCCTCGTTTGGATCAATAATGATATTTGAGTCGATGATGTTTGAGGCAGACAAGCTATGAAAACCCTTTTAGAAATGTATACAACAATATTACCACCACAAACTCACTCATAGTCTACAGTTTCGGTATCGGTGGACTTCAGTTTAAAAAAAATTTTTCACGTTAGTACAGTTATAATTTTTCATGTTAAGAAAATACTTACTTCATCGTCGTCACTCTCTTCCTCCTATAATGTACGAAATACAGTTAAAACTTATATTGCACGCGCACAATCTTCTGTGTATATCATTTTTTTACCGTTGATCCAGCTGTTAATTCATCCATAAAAAAAGAAATATTATGCAGGTTAGTCTTCTATTTAATTTGGTAATGAAAATAGGTTAAATTGAGTGAATCAATGCTGTTTTTAGGTTATACTTCGTACCTTTGTTGTGAGTTTAAACCTTCGGTTCCAGTACCATTCTTGTTTATCTGAAAGAAATTGTATTGCACAATAGGTATAATAATCCTTTAGATAGCAAAAAAAAAATCTGATACTCACCAATTCTAACACTTTATTACGGCATTCATCGTTTAAATTTTTGACGAGCAATAAATCACTAAGACTTGCATTGAATCTTGACAAGAGAACTGAGGTTCTTGCTGTTCTTCTAGAATTTGTATTAAAGTAGGCACAATAGCCTTCGTAGGACCAACTCTCAACCTCTGAAGTTTTAAAATATACAAAGTCATTCTTGAGGTTCCCCATACGGATAGCGAAGTCTTCCGAAATTCAATGTTCCATTTTCTATCACAGCATGCATCAGCTGAAAAGAACTTAACCTATCACTACTCTCAGTACGAGGCACTTTAACTTTGATAAACTAGTGGTCAATCCGCCATATGCCGTATATCTGTGAATTTGCATCACGTGGATAATTGTGCCTTGCATTCTCTCCGGCTTTTTACCCTTGATACAATGTAGAACGCCCTTTGTTGTCCGTTGGATGGCCTTTCCACTGGAATCACTTGCCGCTCTTGCTGGACTAGTACCATTCACGATAGCAAATTATCGGATACGATTGTCTCATCCTTAGTAAAAATATGCGTAGACGATGGCAAGACTGCAAAGGAAGAGCTTTGTTTCTTGTAGCTTTATTCATAGGATGAACGACAAAGAGCTCTTGTTGCCGGTGTAAAAGGGCTCAGGAGTTCACGAAGGCTCACTTGAGTTGGCTGGTCCTCTTGATAGGGCACGTTGTTTCTAGTGAAAGCCGTTATCTCATATTTAAAAAAATATGAGAAGACGGAGAGAAAAGGAAAGAGAAAATGGTATTTACAAGAAAAAATTTCGCGATCATTTATCAATGTTGTCATAGTCTAATCGAAGTAAATCATGGGGAGTACGAGGTGTAATCCAACTTTCTTTAAAAAGAAATTAAATCAAAGTATACGCATAAATAGAGTATTCCTTTTGTATATCTCCCTGTAGAGCATGAATACTTGTCTTGCCCCTGAGCCCTATCTTGATAAAATGTCAACAGAATAGCTCAATTTTCCCTGAGTTGTTCAAAGCAGTACATATTTCTAATTATAAAACTTTATTGGTTTATGTTGAAATAAATTGGGCCGAGCGAGCACGCTCATTTCCATCAGTGTAAGATGCAAATGTTCCCTCTGCCAAAAAATTCGAACTACTTTTTTTTTAATGTGTCATACCGTATACGCTGAACCATTATATGATTATTGTGTGCTTTGATTTACATAAAGTCAGGAAGTAGGCACTTTAGTCTAATGTTGCACACATATTGGTATGATACGCATTGATATTCATGTTTACTCAATAAGCTCAAGATTGGCTTCTAATACCTGATAAAATAAAACGCAGGTACGTAGTTGGAGGACTTTTGCCACTGGAAGTCATATGCATAATTTACAATTGTCCTTTGTAAATCACTATCAAAACAGAAGAAATATTGTGTCACAGTTCTACAGAATACTTCTGAGTTCCTCTATAAATATTAGCCGCCACTCTCTTTTCTTATGTTTCCCTTTTCTACCACATTTATCATGCTAAAAATCTCTTTACTCTTAACTGCTGCGGCCACTGCTTGTTTAGGTAGTTTTCTACCTGTTTCTCCATATACCGGAAAACATAGCCAAAAATGCGGCTATGCCCTAAAAATCTCTGGTGCAAAAGTGAATGACAAATTGTACACGTTCGGTGGTTGCTATCCTATTCCTTACGTGGTTGATCCAAACTCAGAAGACGCGGGCGATATGCTATTCAATATTGGAAATTTCATGGGGACGTCTTCTTCTGTCAATGTATCCGATACAATTCAAATATACGACTTTGCCAAAGACACTTGGACCGACGAGACTACAACTACTCCCATTGCATGGCGTAAAGCAGAGCTTCAAGTCGTCAACAACCGATATGTCTTTGCCCACAGTGCATTCACAAGACCTGCATATTCTGCTGTCGCGTTCTGGAGGTACGATACCGAAACAAAAGAATGGTCTCAACTGCCCGATTTGCCTTTCCTTTGGCACGGTGTTTTGAGATCCTGTGCAAAGGGTAACAATATCTACTTTGGCGGAAGCGATGATGGAGCTCAGCAGAATATCATTCACACTTATAATACCGAAACACAAACTTGGGGAAAGCCTATTATTTTGAGCAAAAAAATGAATTCAATCAGAGACTGGATCTGTGGAGAAGAGCATATACATTTCTTTGCGCAAGAGGCTGATCTTCCTGACATGGACAACGCGGGATGGATTTCGTCTGAGGCTAAGGCAGAAACTTTTTCTGTCTTTAGTGCGGATTACTTGACGGGATTGACTACGATTGATACCAATGTTACGGGTAAGTATGAGGCAGTTGCTCATCAAGACAATGCCTTTTATCTGTACGACGTTGCAAAAAACCAAAGTGTTGTATCCAAGCTAGATATCAGAACTTCTGAACACACTGTATTGGGAACTCTGCCCTACACATTAGAAGTTCCTTTGCTGGCTCCTCATGGCGACGAAGTTTTCTTTTTCGGAGGTGGAGAAAAGAATAATTTCGGATTACCCATCAGAGGAGGTCACGTAAACAAGATCAAAAAGTATAATCACAAGTTGGTTGTGGATGGAAAAGATATTCCTGCTGCAGAGCAAACAAGCGAAGAAGGGGGCACTGTTGACACTGCCAAACTCGTTTTGCAAGAGTAATAATTTCAATCCCTTTTATTGAAATAAAGTAGTGTGTACGTCTACGATTGATACCAATGTTACGGGTAAGTATGAGGCAGTTGCTCATCAAGACAATGCCTTTTATCTGTACGACGTTGCAAAAAACCAAAGTGTTGTATCCAAGCTAGATATCAGAACTTCTGAACACACTGTATTGGGAACTCTGCCCTACACATTAGAAGTTCCTTTGCTGGCTCCTCATGGCGACGAAGTTTTCTTTTTCGGAGGTGGAGAAAAGAATAATTTCGGATTACCCATCAGAGGAGGTCACGTAAACAAGATCAAAAAGTATAATCACAAGTTGGTTGTGGATGGAAAAGATATTCCTGCTGCAGAGCAAACAAGCGAAGAAGGGGGCACTGTTGACACTGCCAAACTCGTTTTGCAAGAGTAATAATTTCAATCCCTTTTATTGAAATAAAGTTCAGCTGCGGCTAATATAATATGTCACCCGAGTGAATTCAGAATTCTGTTTTGTGTAACAAGGCAATGCGGCAATGTTTTGGGATTTTGTATTAACATTCTGATTACTCGATTCGACCAATTGTAGTAGCACCACTGCTTAGCACCAAGCAAAAGTAGTATTTTAAAAATCCAAACATAGTTTTTTTTCTTGAAATAGTTATTTGCGTCTAAGTATTCTTGTAATCAGAACACTGAGTAGTGCACTGTGCTCCGTTACACATCTACTATGATGCTGAAGAACACCATAGTTTTTTTCGAAACCAATGCTCTTTTTCTACTCTTAAAAAAAAAAAACATGTTAAAAGAAGGAATTTTCGCGCTATCTTTGTTAACATTTACTGCATTAGCAACTGTTTTACCTATTGCACCCTACAAAATTGGAGGAAGGGATCCATCTCCAAACCACAAACTTTCCGGCGCAGTAGTAAACTCAAAAATCTACATGTTTGGTGGTGAGCCTCATTCAGAAGCCAAACCTTATGTAGTTGACCACAGCTTAGAGAATCCGCACCAAGCCAATCGTATTGGATTTTTCAAGACAAATGCCACTGATCTTTCATATGTCTATGATGTCGCTGCTGGAGATGAATGGGTGTTTGAAACAAAAACACCTTTCCCCTGGACGAGAACTCAAATAGTCGTTGTTGGTAATGTTATTTTCTTTTACGATATCGAGTCACCATCAAAGTCGCATCGGTCAAAGATGTACAGTTACGATACGTTGACAAACGAATGGTCTCTAAAACAAGACACTCCGTTCGTATGGAGAGATCGTTTGACTAGTTGCTACAGTAGTGTTCATAATCGACTCTATTTCACGGAAACAGTTACATTCTCTTCGCCTCTCCGCACCATTTTTCACAGCTATGATTTAACGAAAGACCAGTGGGACGAAGAGACCATCATAGCAAAAGAATCCTGTAGTGTTGCTTTACTGATTTGTACAACCGAGTCGATCAAAGTCTATGGAAGATTATACGAAACAGACGCTATCACTGGTGAAATTAAGGGTAGGAACGTCGGTTTCGTTACTCAAGATACCCCAAAGATGGATTTGATTTCCATCTCTTATGACGGAAAGTCAGCGGTGGCTCATAATGTGTCTCTCATTGAAAAAAAAGATACCACTAGTGTTTATTCTGACGGTTATCTATTCACACATGCATTTGATGGAGAGAGAGCGCAACTTAGCAGACTCAATGTTAACACCTTGGAACACGAAGTAATCGATGCACACTTGCCTTATAATCTTACTTCTCCTCTCATATTACCCGTCAATCGAGACAAAGTGTACCTATTTGGAGGCAGTGACTTTTGGTATAGACATCTCTTGACACCAGAAGAGAGAAAAGAAGCTGAAGTTTCCAAAGTGAAATCTTGGAATCATTTAGTGACTAAAGATGACTAAAATTTGAAGCAAATAAAAAAGCAATTTTTTATCCCTCCTCCCTCATGATCGGCTTCTTGAGGAAAAGCAAGCAAAAATAAAGACCACAAAAGCAAAAAAAAATGTGCTCCGTAGAGCTTCCTTCTCAGAGATTTAGTGTCATCCTTGTGCAGGGGCCATGCTAATCTTCTCTGTATCGTTCCAATTTTAATAAGTGTCAGAGGTCGTAAGACATGACAACCTAAGCACACGTTTTCTGGATTATTTATAACAGTTTTTTTTGGTGCACTTGTCAAGTTGTGGTTTTTTTGGTATTTTTACTTTTTTTCTATTTTTTTTCGCTTTTTTACTTTTTAACATGTCCTATACTTTTCAAAAGTCACTGCAAATTTTTTTTTGTAAGTTCAAGTAGTTTATTGCATGTAAAGGTTGAGTATGATATTCACTTCTGTAAGCAGCAGTGCTTGTGGTCATGGAAGTTCATTGCCCGGCCAGTACAGCTATTAGTCGATCCAAAGTCCGAACCGGACTTTCTTTATTTTACCTTAACTGACGATCGTTAGCGAAGAGCTAAATTGTAGTGTGATCATCCCATTCAAAGTGAATTGTAGCACAAGTTATTTGTCCTTTTTCTGTGATACCTTGCAAATAACCCAATTAGAAAAAAAAAAAAAACTCAATAATGGACGTCCGTTTTATTTCTTATTCTTCTCTTTTCTCTCTTCTTTTCACAAAAATAAACTTTCCACTCAACTATGGTAAAGCTTGTACCGTGTGAAACACACACTCACGCACTTTATATATACTCAGGTCCTGTTTTTTCTCATTTCTAGATTCCTATTATACCAAGTCAATCGAGTGAAGATGACAGACCCATGGGACTGAAATTCACGAGAAACAATTTTTTCAATTTTCCAAAAAGGGACAACAACGACAGTAATACGATATTAAGAAGAACACCCTCAAACGGACAACAACAACAGCAGCGGGCGACACCTCCTCTTATGCTACGAAAAGAGGAACCGCTTCCACAGGCACCATTATTTAAAAGAGAGAGTGACTTGTCATCAACTGGTTCCTTTCAGCCTTCGTTTTCTCCGCCACCCGTTTTATCACCCACATTACCAGCAAGATCTCCGTTTCGCATAAGAGACTCTCAACAACAACAGCAGCAGCAACACCACCATCCTAAATCACATGGTAATACTTTAAATTACCTTTTTACCTAAATAGAATATATGTGCCTAAATTTTTGTGTGTCATAGACAATATCTTGACAAAATCATCTTCTAGTCTATTAGACGAACCACCTTCCATTTACTCTTCTGTATCATCCTCTTCTTCCACGACTTCCTCCTCTGCAAACACAGACGACGATTTAATTCAAGAACTGGAGGGTATGTGGAAACTCAAGACCAACATCAGTCAAAAACCATTACTTGACGAGCCCATGAAAGTGGACATCAACTCGGAAGACATGTTGATCCAGCTACTTATTTCGCATGCTGTGATTGATGCAAGAGAATACAAGGTGTTGACATTTGAAGAATTTGAGGCGTTAAAGCAGGTATACATGGGCAACACGGATAGGAACACAAGATAATTAATTCATTTTGTGTAGCATCACGCAAGGTTAGTGAATCGAGTAAAAAACTCTAAGGCCAAGCTCGAATTAGATAAGAAAATACAAGAAACCTCCCATTCATTATCCAACTTGTCCTCCAATAAAAACCGAGAGTCTGTCATGCTCTTGTTGGACGAGGCCGTGGAAGCTGACCGCAAAGTCAAGATTTTATCACAGCGCTTACATGAACTGGAATCAGAAGAAGTGGATACACAGTACCAGATACTGCAGCACACAGCGGGTGTGTTGTGTCTTGGCCTGCAAAAACTCGAAAGCGTACCACCCACTCCCACCACCCCCATCACCCCCATCCATCATCAAGACGACAGCAGTAGGTTGAAATCACAGCAACAGCAAAAGGTGGCCAACTTACGGTCCGAGCTAGAAACCATCAATAGCACCTTAAACACCATGTTGAAGCGATACGATTTAAACTACACGCAGACCAACTCGTCCACCGACTTACTGCAGCAATTGGAACGTCAATTAGAAAACTACAAGTCTCAATCCAAAGAATACGAGCTTCAACTTGCCTCGGCCGAGGAACGCTATCGCATTGAAACCATGTCGGAAAAGAAACTCGAGATTCAACTCAAGGCCGCCCAGTCCAAGCACGAAGCAGCCGAATCCAAGCACAGCGCACTGCAGCGTGAGATGAACGAGTTGCTCGCCAAGGTCAACAAGCCCATGACGGAGGACTGGCTTCCTCAAGACGACTTTGATTTCCCAGACGATGCCAACATCAAGGTAGAAGCACTCGAATCCGATCTCGCCATGGCCCGAGAAAACCAACAGCGCGTAGAACGCGAGTTGGAAAAGGGCTACGAGGAGGTACGTCAGCTAAAAGCCACGGTGGCCGACATGGAACTCGCTTCCAGTAAAATACAATCTCAAGCCGCTGTCTTCAAGTCGCGCGAAGAAGCACTCAAATTGGAGATGGAAAAGTACCGCGAGGAAGTCCTGCGCTTGCGAGAAGAAAAGAAAAATGGGAACGCACCATGAAACGACGCACGATCATGCAGGTCATGGACGGCTCGGCTTCTTCTTCTTCAGTAGAAAAGTTTGAGCAACAATTGGAGGAACAAGAACAAGAGTACCAAGCCCAGTTGAAGGAGCAGGCTGCCTTCCTGGACAAAACCACACGTCAATGCGAACAGTTACAGCAAGAACACGATAAATTGGCTTCCACCTGTCAAGACCTGGAGTTACTCATTCGTGATAAATCAAGATTGTTGGATGCCCGCGATGTGCAAATACAAAAGCTCGAGTCAGAACTGCAGCAGCAACAACAAAAGGCCGCCAACCAACGACAACAACCCACATCCCATGCCAATCATGAATTGCAGCAGTTACAAGCTCAGTTTTCTGAAAAGGAAGCGGCTTGGATCGAGCAAAGCGACGCTATGGAAGCGAACTTTGAAGGTATTTTGAAAGAATTTGATCGTTTGACGGGTACTGCGATGGAGTTCGAAACCGATAAACAAAATTATGAGCGGCGTATTGCGCAGTTGACAAACGAGGTCAAGCAGCTGGAAGCAAGCTTGACGGAAGAAAAAACCAAGAACTTGGGCTACGAAGCAGTGTGTACGTTAGTTACAGCAAGAACACGATAAATTGGCTTCCACCTGTCAAGACCTGGAGTTACTCATTCGTGATAAATCAAGATTGTTGGATGCCCGCGATGTGCAAATACAAAAGCTCGAGTCAGAACTGCAGCAGCAACAACAAAAGGCCGCCAACCAACGACAACAACCCACATCCCATGCCAATCATGAATTGCAGCAGTTACAAGCTCAGTTTTCTGAAAAGGAAGCGGCTTGGATCGAGCAAAGCGACGCTATGGAAGCGAACTTTGAAGGTATTTTGAAAGAATTTGATCGTTTGACGGGTACTGCGATGGAGTTCGAAACCGATAAACAAAATTATGAGCGGCGTATTGCGCAGTTGACAAACGAGGTCAAGCAGCTGGAAGCAAGCTTGACGGAAGAAAAAACCAAGAACTTGGGCTACGAAGCAGATACCCCCACTACCGCTTCCTTGAGAAAAGAGTTTAGAAGAATGATCAATGATATGAAGGCAGATCATCAAAGAACTCTTGAACGAGAAGGCGAAGAAAAGAAACGTTTGGAGAAGCAATTGAAAGATCTCAAGCATGAACGTGAAATGTCTCGCTATGAACGTACCAACAAAGGTGTTCAAACATTGTATATGCCTCTATCATGATCATAATAAAAAAAATACTAGTATTATATCCTCCCTTCTTCAAAAATAAAAAAGAAGGGGAATCCCAAAAAAAAAAAGATTTTTTTTTAAATGTAAAGAGTGGAGAAAAGGGAAGAAGAAGGAGAGTAGTGGTGGTGAAAGGTGAATAAAAGGAATCTAACAAAAAAGCAAGACAAAATAATAATAATAATATAAAAATACTACATCACGACTCTATTTGAAGCATTATTATTCATACTTGACGAAGATTGTTGCTGTTGTTGTTGTTGAGGTGGTAAAGAAGGTTGTGGTGCCTGAGATCTTTCCTCAATAGCATCCCAAGATAATGTCCATTCTCTCTTTACCTTTTGCCATGTTGTGGGATCAAAGAATACATACACACCACGATCTAAAGCGTTAGGAGATGTCCTCCTGAAGGCTTGAACGGGTCGACCATTCTCGTCTGTTTCTTTTGTTAACCACAACCCTAATTCCTTGTGATAACGCCAATTACGAGCATATCTGAATTTATAAAAAATGAGTACCCTAACCCTAACCCTCCTTCTTAATAGATACTTACAATTCTTGTGCTGCTGCCTCCTGGGCAATATCCTTGGGCATACAATAAAACACATAAAACAAGATTTCATCAGAAAATGTTCTCATACGTTGATGAGCTGGAGGTGTGGCTTGCACATTACGATAACAAGCAGGCAAATAATAGCCTGGTTCCACGTTTAAACCTGGTAATGATTGTGTATCGGACCAAGGTGATATGAATGTAGAGTATATCGAACTACAAAGAAAGAAAAGGTTATGACGCGTACATTTCATTATCTAATTTAACTTACTCTGCTGTATTCAAGTCTAAGCCTAGTGTAGTTAAATCACTGCCAAGTGCCAACATGCTACGATCGGGATCAGTTAATCGAATGACACCCAAAAGACCTAATAGGCCATAAGGATCGGTGGGTTTTCCATCGGCCATCGTTAATTCATCTTGTTTCCTTGTCTGCTGCTGTTGTTGTTGCTGTTGCTGTTGTTGTTGTTGTTGTGTCTACAAAAGTGTCAGTGTTGTTAACACTAGTGTATTTCTACAACCACTATTTTATTACTATTTTATTACCCAAGAATCTGACAAGTCGTTTTTATCTGAGAAGGGCTTGCCTAGAATAAAGAGTTAAACGAGATGACACCCTCTTTTATTTTTTTCATTACCTTGTTGACCACCTTCTCGTAAATTGGCATAATCTAACCATTGTTCAGGTTTTCCACCTGATTCTCTGCCTATCGCGTTATCAAAAGGCGATGCAGAACTTCGCAGTGCTGGGAATTCATCCATGGAAAAAGATCTCGGTGCAAGATTTCTATTCGTGTTGTTGTTGTTATTACTTGCAGCAGACGCTAAGTCGTTTGTATTAAAACGACCTTGAATAGGTGGAAAAGCTGCACTTAGACTATTATTGCCTTTATGAGAATTAAAGTCATTCATGCCTGCATCCATCAGACTACTACTCTCTTGTTGTTGCTGTTGAGGTGGAAACCCATTGTTCCCAGCAGTTGAAGCATAACTCGCAAGTCGGTTACTACCTGCGGCTGTTCGGTTCATAGTGGGTGGAGTGCCCAACGCTGGAAACTCGTTTAAATCAGCGGCTGTATTAGGGCGGAACATTTTTCTATATTAACAAAAACAAGATGCTTATATTGTCAAAGAAAAGAGTATAAAAATCCCTTCGGGTTTTCTCTTTTTTACAAAAAGAAAGATTTTTTTAGTTGTGTGAAGGAGAGGGATGACGTGAGCTCTGTCGGAGGTTGAAATGAGATGGAAGAAGAAAGTGAGTTTCTTTTTTTTTACACCTTTGTTCTCTCTTTTTTTTTTTAACTCACCCCGGACGGACCTTGTTATCATGGCTTCAGCTGCTGCTCATAGTGTTTACTTGTATCGTCATATTCAAACCAAGCAAGTCTTGGTCAGCTTGAGACAAAATATGAAGGTAATTCGAGTTGATTGATAAAAGAACATGGGGTGAAAGACATTAACAAACGTTTTTTTATTTTAATTAGAACAAAACTTTGAATCAACTCGGTACAACAAACGATAAACCTGTTATTTTGAGAAAAGATTTATGGCGTCCTTTAGTTGCCTTGACTGGTTTCCAAACACCTCAGTCAGCACAAGCAGTGAGCGATGCACTTCTTCAACGTTCCAAGGCACGTCAACAAGACTTGAAGTCAAGTCAAGATCATATTTCCAGACCTAAGCGTTTAAGAGCTGTTGATGAAAGAGATCTTGTTGAAACTTCTATTGTATCACTGCGTGATGCTCTTGAGTCAGTTGGAAGTAAGGATAACTTGATGGCTCTTTGGGAACAACCTCATTTCATGGAATTAAAGGGTGAAAAGGAATGGCCTAGTTTCTTGCAACATGGTCAATTAGAGTTGAAAAATAACCGTTTTGTCAAGGAATCTGCCTAAATGTAATCAAACACACAAACACACACACACATTAATAGAAAAAATGATTGTTGTATATATATAGATCCCCTCTTTCTCTTCATAATAAAAAAACTAGTTACTTTTTATATCATTTCTTTACAAAAAAGTGACAGGGCTACTGCTACTACCACCAAGCCTTATTTCGAATCCCGCTACCAGACTTGACTTTAAGCTGTCATAACTCTTGTACTTTCTATTTTTTCATAGTAAATACCCACCATGGCAAACACAGCAAGAGATTACGTGGAATCCTATGTAAAGGAACAATCCAAAGACGATTATTTAACCAAAGAACAACCTCGTTACGATCCAAGTAAACCCGTATCACAAGCACAAACAACACCTCTTGAAAAAGAACCAGAAGCTGCTCCAGTGAAAGCATCTGACCATTATAAAGTACATTTACCTACACAAAACCCCATACCTTCTTCAACACATAATAGCAGTAATGAACCCACTGCAGCAGACTCAACACAACAAGAGCAACAACAACCCCAAGGAGTGCAATGGGCTGCTAGAGATTTCAAAGAACAACGAAACGAGATTCACGAGACTTCTTTAACTGTTTGTGCTGATCTTCATGAAAGCTTAATGACTTGCTTCAAGGACGGTAGTTGGTGGGATAAAGCTAAAATGTGTGAAGACCAAAAGCAGCGATTCTGGAGTTGTTACAACGCTCAAAAGGTAATCATATTCTCTTCAGTGTGTATGTTATTATACTAACAAGTATTTATTTCTGTATAGAAATTCTTGAAAGAAGTCAACTATAAAGGACCTGTCAATACAGAAAAGGAAGATAATCGCATTTTAGTGGAAGCCTATAAACTTCGTGATAAATTAGACGCTGCTGCAGCTGCCAGTAACAAATAAACTTTTTTCATTTTTCGGACAACCTCTCCCCGCTCTCATTAGTAATTTTCTTAATCAGCAAATCTATGCCGCGCGAGACACAAAACAAAAAAAACCTTATATATATAAACCCCTAAATGCTTGTTCGTTTTTTTTTTTTTACAAATATCAATCTATTTCTTTTCTTTTTTTTGCATACACACATATAAAAATGGCTTCTGCTGCTGCTGCTAGAACTCCCGTCTTCTTTATCTCTCACGGAGGTAGTACATAAACATTGAATCTATTTCTTTTGACTGTGTTGGAAATAGAATCATTAATGCAAATCATTCATGCATATATTAGGTCCCAACCTGTTGGAAAACCTAGCCAAGCCTGGTGATTTCTACAGTTGGTTCGGAAACTACCTCAAGAACGAACTCAAACCTAGAGCCATTGTCATCATCAGTGCTCACTGGCAAGGTGAAGGCAAAGAGGGTGTATTTGGTAATGATAGATATATCCATGCATAAATCACAATACTCATTTTATACATGTCCATAGTCGATGTCTCTGAAAAACCCAAGTTGATTTACGACTTTTACAACTTCCCCAAGCACTTTTACGAAGAAACCTGGGACCACCAAGGTTCCCCCTCTGTTGCAAACCAAGTCATTGACTTGTTAAACAAGGTATGTGCTTGATTATGTTGTTTTGCGTCGTTGACTTACACACATGTAGAATGGTATTAAAGCCACTGGCCAAAAGTACGGTAACGACCACGGTGTCTGGGTCCCCTTGAAGCGAGCCATGCGATCCAATCCCAACATCCCTGTTGTCGAGGTCTCTACCTTTGCTCACGAAGATATGCCCCTCCACACCAAACTCGGTGCCGCATTGGCCCCTCTTCGGTAAGTGGATGTTATTTGCGTTACACACACACAATAGCTAATTGTCATTTAGTGATGAAAATGTAGTCATCATTGGTAGTGGTAGTGCTGTGCACAACTTGTCTCAACTTTGGACTTATGGCGATAAACCCTCTCCTAAATTCGTCGTCGACTTTGATAAGGACATGGAAAACATTGCTGTCAAGTTGACTGGCGAGGCACGTCAAGCTGCTGCCAACAACCTCAACAAGCACACCTACTTTAGAGCGTGTCATCCTACCGCAGAACATTTGGTGCCTTATCATGTGGCCTTGGGTGCTGCGGGTGAAGATGCGGGAAAGAAGTTGCTGGAAGACTATTATTCTACGCTCAGTTGGGGCTCCTTTGCCTTTGGTTTGCCCAAGGATACAACGCTTCCTAAATACGATGGTACTCAAAAGAGAGATGAATTATAAAATGAGTCTACATTGAATCCTTGTCTAATAAAAAAAAAATATTGTTATTCTAGCGCCTTTGGAGAACGAGAAGCTAGTTGATTCAAATGACTACAAAAACAGTAGTAGTACTAGTCGTCGTTACGCATATTACGCCATTTTCTTATTTATTGTCAATGTCATTTACTATATCTATGCACATTAATGAATTGGGAATAAAGTCGATGTTTCACTACTATGTTCCATGGGTAAAGCGTCGTCGTCATGGATCGACGTGGTTTTCGCAAAGGGATCGCTGCCCCATTGCCCTGACTCAATCACATTTTGTGCAAGTAAAGTCGCTTTGAGTCGACTCTCCACTTCGGCGGGATTGATTTCATAGCGTTGAAGCATCTCGTCTATCTGTGCTTGGGTGGTGGGTGGGGGTGCATAGTCACTGTCATGCATGGGTATCGGTGGTAAATTTTGAAAGACATGACGTGCGAGTTGATAATCAAAAGTGTCTTGCGGTTTGTAAGGGGTATCGTGCAAGTTGTCTAGTACTTTTTCAATGGACCCATATTGTTGTATCCATTTGAGCGCTCGATGAGGACCAATGCCTTGAATCGTGCCTGAGAAATCTGTACCACACAATATGCATAAATCAATAAACGCATGTCGCGATAAACCTAATTCATGTCGTGCTACAACGGGATCAATGGATAAGATGGGTCTTCCGCGTGAGAAAAAGTACCGCAGAATAGGTGCGTCTCCAAACGCCAGTGTATCCAGATCTACACACATATGAGTTAACAAACCACTTAAACAATAGATATGTATATACCTTCGGATACAGTGGCGGTGGTTCTTTTTTGCTTGGACAAGTTGGCACACATGGCCTCCGCTTCATGATGATCACACGTGAAGCAAATATACCCCAGTGCCGTTAAAAACGCCTGGCATTCATCTCGCATTGTTTGTGTAATCCGGTAAGATCGTTTCTCTATAAAAGGAAAATAAGTCAGGAAAAGGGAAATCATCATCATTTCCTTCCCGCTTGCTCACTCACCTAATGAATTCAACATCTGTTGACTATCTTGCCTTAGTTGCTGCAGGGAGTGTTTGACTTGATCCAGTTGCTCGGAATCGAGTTCTGTGATGACGTTGCCCTCGCGCAGCGCCAACTCTCTGACGGTCCTTGTGTATTTCTCTGTATCTTCCGCTGTTTCCAACGCAGTGAGTAGTTGCTGCGCTATCGATAATGTCTTGTCGTCGTTCAGTAGACTGTACGCATCTTCCTCTGGAAACAACTCTTGCTGACACATCAATGCCTCCGTCACCTCCAGCCAGGCGTCCAGGCGCGACGCTTGTTCCTTTTCAAATACCAGCGAGTGCTTGACTTTCCGCCGTGTACGAGCTCGTTTCGCGTGCTCCATGTGTTTTGCCTTGAGCCGCTGTGGTCCATCAAATACAAATATCGGTGTGATACGATTTAAGTCGCAGAATTGGGCTAGTTGGTAAAAGCCGTAAATGTGTCGATGCGGCACTTGCTCATCGCCATACACGAATTTGTTTAAATGGCAACTGGCATCGAAGGCAATCGTCTGACGTGCAAACATGCTAGCACTCACGGTTTGTACGGAACGAGGAGCATATTTTTTTAGAATGCCAGTTAAGCCCAGTACTCCCATAATTGTGTGTGTGTAGGAACAGAAAAAAAAAGAAACGGGGGAAGCAATGAACAAAAATTATTCCAAGGTGTTTATTATTTTCTAAACTAAAGATTGTCTCTTTTCTTCGTCCTTCTTGGTCCAATCAAGACCATAACGTGTTTCTGGTGCCTTGTAGCTCTTGAGCACCTCCAAGAGTTTTTCCTTGGTATCACAGCTGACGAAAATATTGGCATTGGCTTCACGAATAAATTGTTCCTTGACAGCCACTTGAATCCAGTCCACAAACAGGTTGTAAAATCCCTTGGTGTTCAACAAAAGGATAGGTTTGGCGTGGATATTCAATTGAGACCAAGTAATCATCTCCAACATTTCTTCCATGGTACCAAAACCGCCTGGAAGACAGATAAATCCATCACTCTACAGAGGTTTGTTAGGGTCACACTTTTTTTTTTTTTCGCATGAATTCCTCATTACGTACCTCGTCTGCCATGCGCTTCTTACGACTGTGCATATCAGGAACAATCACAACTTCTGAAATTTGCTTGCTGCCTTGCTTGAAAAGGGGTTCAGGTACAATACCCAATACTTTACCGCCATTCTCTAAAGCACCCTTGGCAACACTGCCCATCACACCAATGGATCCACCACCTAAATGAATCAATGAGTCTTGTGTGCAAACACTTTAAGATGCGAATCTTACCATAGACGACACGAATGTCGTTTTGAGCAAGAAGCTTTCCGAGTTCTATACCCATGGTGAGTTGTGAATTCTATAAACCATTCCATTGACAAGTCATCGTTCTTACCGTATCCTTGTTGGGTGTAAATGGGGTCACCACCGTCACCGGCACCACAAAAGACGCACACGCTTTTCACTTCACCAGAAGTAGGAATAAGAGCAGACAAGTTGGAGAGTCCCATAGTAGTTGTTGAATAGAAGAAAGTAGTTGGATTTCCGAAAACTCTCTCTCTCGCTTCTTAATGAACAGGTTTAAATAGGTGTGACTCCTTCATGACTCTTCTTGGTGGAACGGAGATGGACTACTTATCTGATGAGATTTTTCACCCCCTCCTCCAATATACACGGTATATTGAATCTCCCATTGGATCATGGAGGTGGAAAGCGGGATTGTACATGCTGCATATCATCGGATATCGTGCGAAATTTTCTTGGTCATACATTGTCTGCAAAAGTAGTTGATATCCCCTACGACTACTACAATCGTTTACTTAAGATGAATGAAAGTTATTACTACAAGGTATTATTCAGGTGAATTTTAATCGGCCGCAATCAACAATGATGCAGCTATAGTTCCTGAGTGTTTTTTTACCATGGTCTTGGATTGATGAGGTCTTATTGAAATCCTTACTCAGCACATATTGGAATACAATGTATGCAGCGAACGCTCCTTCTCCTCTCGACTTGAACTACATGCTCCCTACTATAAGTTTCTTCTGATTGCTTAGTAGTAGTGATCCATGCAGCAGTACGTGGTGACAGAGATATTCTAGATATCCAATCTTTGATTGTTTATCCACCTTACAGTGGTGTAATGTGACAAGGGCTCGTTACACGAATCCCGTACATGGTCTATACTATCAATCCATCTCAAAGATAAAAGTAAACAAAGAGCTCCTACGATGTATCTGATATGTGTCATTGTGAGTTGTTCATTTCGGACTTTCACGATGATGTTGCTGCGGTTAGATGGGATGGCTATGTGTTTAGCAAACATCATTTGTGGGAAATGAAGTAGTAACGGATGATAGTTGTACTCCGCTTTCTCATGTACATTGATTTTTTTTTTTTCAACTGTTATCAAACATGAAAGACAAGGATACCTGTACGTGAGCAAGACAAGATACAAAGGTATAAAGAAAAGTGAATAGTATTTAAATTTATTGCTTTTCTACATTATGTTGACACATAAGCGCTTTTCATATCTGAACGCTTGGTGTAAGTCAAAAAAAAAAAAACTGTTAATCGTTGACACTCTACATAGAAAAAACAAGGGCTCGTTACACGAATCCCGTACATGGTCTATACTATCAATCCATCTCAAAGATAAAAGTAAACAAAGAGCTCCTACGATGTATCTGATATGTGTCATTGTGAGTTGTTCATTTCGGACTTTCACGATGATGTTGCTGCGGTTAGATGGGATGGCTATGTGTTTAGCAAACATCATTTGTGGGAAATGAAGTAGTAACGGATGATAGTTGTACTCCGCTTTCTCATGTACATTGATTTTTTTTTTTTTCAACTGTTATCAAACATGAAACGTACACACTCCTGTACGTGAGCAAGACAAGATACAAAGGTATAAAGAAAAGTGAATAGTATTTAAATTTATTGCTTTTCTACATTATGTTGACACATAAGCGCTTTTCATATCTGAACGCTTGGTGTAAGTCAAAAAAAAAAAAACTAGTTATCGTTGACACTCTACATAGAAAAAACAGGCATTCGTCCATGTTCTGTTGCACTTCAACAACAATGGGTATCAATACCCAAGATCCAATAATTTTGGCTCCAATGCTGTGTCGAATCGACTGTTGCCATCTCGTACATACCCACTCGAAGTTTCCCGCAAAGAGGATATTTTCACCGTTTGTTAGCGCTTTTGTTATCACGTTCATGGCCTTTGGATGATTGCTTTTGACATTCTGTCTATTCCAGAATGTGTTTCTGCAATTCATTCTTGCATCCCCGAGGCTTTATGTATGTACGTAGATACGACCTTCAACGAAATCCCAATAACCGGAACTTCTAGCAATGATGCTGGTGATAATTTATCAGACGTGTATTTACGTAATCCCGCACGAAGGACTTGTTACTCATTGGATGCTTTAAAGCAATTAATTACTTGAGGTGAGTTGCATCGTCATATTTAACGAGTTAAAATACCTTTATACATAGGCACAGGCGTATGTCCTTGTAAGATATCTTCAAAGTAGCATCGCCATAAGCTACAATCGTTCGCCCGGCGTTGGAGATCTGCGAGCTTGTTGTTCTAAATATGCGTCTGCTTTTTCGTCTTGCTGCTGCAGTAGATGTATGCGCAAGTTTGTGCGGCTCACTATTGCTTGTGTTTCCAATAGTGAGCTGTGCAGCAAAAATTCGACGTCGTACGTATAAACAATCTACATCACCCTTGTTTCCGCTCGTTTCGATCGACTCCTCGAGAGCTTGTCTGCTTTCTTGGATTTTCGACCCGGATTATGGGTGTGCGTTTTGATGCAAGTAACAAATCCACGATGTTAATAAGAAAGATAAAGGGACAGTAAAGAAAAAATCATTGTAGTCAATATTTTTAAAGCCTGGGCTAATTTCTCCGTAAAAAGGCAAGTAAATGATTTATTGACAAGTGGTTAGTTGCTTGTATATCATATTTTAATCGAGTCGAATCAGGCAACATAAGAGCCTACTGGTGCAAACGTCCAAGTTTGACATAAGTGACTTTTTTAAAAAACAGTCACTTGGAACAATCCAAGCCTCCGTCAAGAAAAAAAAAACGCTACACCCAGCTAAGTGAAAGGAGTATAGTCCGGGAAAGAGAGTGCTGATACTTCTTTAAACATTTTCCCACTTTTTTAAATTCCAAAGAAAGTTTTAAATATTCAAAATGGGTAAAGGTGGATTCGGTGAACGTGGTGGACGTGGTGGCGGACGTGGTGGTTTCCGTGGAGGTAAATTCGACATTTTTCTTTTCGATTGCACATAACGTAGATCTGTCTAAAACTCAACCCTCGTTTTTTTTTTAATTAATTGACAGGCCGTGGTGGTGGACGTGGTGGATTCGGTGGTGGAGCTGGATTCAACCAAGGTCCTCCTGCTGAAGTTGTCCGTAAGTGTCATTCATTTGTCATGTCTGCCATTGTGTACAACTGTGTCTAATTGTTTACTTTTTTTTTGACATTCAGCTATGGGTTCCTTCATGCATGCTTGTGAAGGTGAAATGGTGTGCAAGTCAATCAACACCAAGATTCCTTACTTCAACGCCCCTATTTTCCTCGAAAACAAGTCTCAAATCGGTAAAGTCGACGAAATTTTGGGTCCTAGTGTGTACGTTCTTACACTTCTTCATGCACCAAACCTTCGGAGTAGTCTGGACGGGCAACTGTATTCGGCCCGGACAAGTTGATTTATACAGGTTTTGATTCTCCAAGTCTCCGTTTTAAAATGAAGTTACAATGGGTATGTTGCCGCATGAAATGCATTATTTTACTACTTAGAAGCACCTGCTTAGAGCCTCAGACAAAGTAAGCTGTTCATGAATCATTGATCACTCTACATGAGAGTCCGTAAGTGTCATTCATTTGTCATGTCTGCCATTGTGTACAACTGTGTCTAATTGTTTACTTTTTTTTTGACATTCAGCTATGGGTTCCTTCATGCATGCTTGTGAAGGTGAAATGGTGTGCAAGTCAATCAACACCAAGATTCCTTACTTCAACGCCCCTATTTTCCTCGAAAACAAGTCTCAAATCGGTAAAGTCGACGAAATTTTGGGTCCTATCAACGAAGTTTATTTCACAGTCAAGATGCAAGAGGGTATGATTGCAAAGTCCTTCAAGACTGACGACAAGGTTTATATCGGTACAGATAAGCTCCTCCCTCTTGAGCGTTTCTTACCAAAGCCCAAGGTTGCCGGTAAAGGTAAGAAATACAGAACAATGTACTTTTATTCATGCAGGAACATATGGTATTGATGCACATTTATGTACATGATAGTCGGTAAGCCCACTGGTCAACAAGGCAAGGGTGGTGCCGCTCGTGGCGGCCGTGGTGGTGCCCGTGGTGGCGCTCGCGGTGGTCGTGGCGGTGCTCGCGGTGGCTTCGGCGGCGATCGTGGAGGTCGTGGAGGCTTCGGCGGTGGTCGTGGTGGTGGCCGTGGTGGCTTCGGTGGTGATCGTGGAGGCCGCGGTGGAGGAAGAGGTGGTTTCCGTGGTGGTCGTGGTGGTTATTAAAGTAGCTTGCTCTAGATTTCTCAACTTAGAATCAAGACTCAACAATTCCATCATTATCGTTAGAAAATATCACACACAATGTCTCATACGCAACTTTCTTTCTGCAAAACTATTCATCATGCTTTTTCCCCTTTTTTCTTATTTTTCAATATATTTCTTTTTTTAATCAGTTACAAAAATCAAAAAAGTGTGTAAATAAAAAAATGTCATTTACTGTATAGGAGTTGTCTACGCTTGTCGAGTGAAGGGAAGGGAATCGCAAGCACGTTGTGGTTGTAATTAATGAAACCAAATTATAAATTACAAATATAGGACGGGGTGATTCGCTGATTGAGTATACTATCGGATCGATACGTTTTAGCAATCATAATCACAGGCGGTTCAAACAATAATAGTATAGTAAATGCATGATGCTTATTAGGTGATATTCCCTAGCCTCAGTTCCTTTACATAAATCTCAAACCTTTGTGCTATGTTTCATCAAGTTAATTATATACCCAAGTGCAAGGTGATTGATTTATATGAAACGACGCAAATATGTACACAAGACAGAGCTGAGCTTTAGAAGAATGAGGCTTGATATACGTTGATCGGGTACTGAGGAGATAAACACATGGCGTACCTAAAGCGTAATAAAAACTGAAGCGTAACTGAACCTTAATAATACCGTCATACAGTCGATCATGAAAGCACAATTCTCTCCTTCATTATTTGTCACGAGTAAACACTGTCTTACACTTCTTCATGCACCAAACCTTCGGAGTAGTCTGGACGGGCAACTGTATTCGGCCCGGACAAGTTGATTTATACAGGTTTTGATTCTCCAAGTCTCCGTTTTAAAATGAAGTTACAATGGGTATGTTGCCGCATGAAATGCATTATTTTACTACTTAGAAGCACCTGCTTAGAGCCTCAGACAAAGTAAGCTGTTCATGAATCATTGATCACTCTACATGAGAAATGGGTGTGATAACTACTTTTCTGGGAATGATGAAAAGAAAAGAACATACGAATATTTTTTGATGAAACGGTCCGAAAATCAAGCACAAATGCACTACATTTATAAAAAAAAAAACTCCTTTTTTGTTTGTTGTTTCTCCTTTCTTTTATATTTTACTTTAGCTTCGCCATTGCCAGAACATGCCTCTAATCTACTCTTTTCAACAACAGGAGACTAGCGTAAGCTTAAAAGAGGAAGAGAGAAAAGCACTGAGCACTAGCAAAACTAATGATAATCATAGCTGAATACTAGAAATACGGGTGGTAGTAGACAGGTGGCAGAGTCCTTTAGACGATACGTGCATGACAACTTTAGGCCATCTTTATTACGGCAGCAAAGTGGATATGCCGAAAACGATTATAGTAGTATCAATAGCAGCACAGGCAGTAGTAGTGACAGAAGTGACACCAGTCTTGAAAACAGTAGCACAGCCGAAGACGATAGTGATGGAGACGAAGAAGAAGAAATGATTAGCACTTCTAATAATATTATCAACGTCAATATTAATCAAATCAGTGACGATGATGATGACGAAGAAGAAGAGGAAGAAGAACATGAAGAGGAGGACGATAATACAACTGTAACAGAATCATTCACAAGATCACGGGTCGACGTTTATAGACTGGCCATAAGAACAAATAGTGAAATATTAGAAGATTTAGCAGCGATTATCAGGATACTTCGACAAATAAATGCAATCTATAGAGTATTTAACAATAGTACCACGTCAAGTCGTTATCACACAAGAAGGAGAGGATCAAGAAGAAGACCAAGGCCCATACTGTTACATCATAGATTCAACGATGACGACACAGTCAGTGATTCGGACGAAGAAGAATTCAGTCTAGAGGAGGAAGACGAAGACGAAGAAGCCAATAAATTACTTGAAGCCGGCTTGGAAGATTTACAGACTGTCTTGACGATGGAAAACAACGGAGGCATTAAAAGACAGTCTACTTTGGCGCTATTGGCATTAATTACATATCAACGTAGTCACTGCTCTGAGAATTATCTGCGACATTATCTTGACCCTAACGGAGAGTACGATCCTGAGTTATCTATTTTTGCCGCTGCAACATACGATGAAGAAGAAGAGTATGTTGTGAACCAAACACCTAAATCATGCAAAGACATTATGAATGCAGCAGAGGAATTATATGGCCCAGATTGGCTAAATGAATTTCATACCTGCAAAGAAGGCGCACTGAGAAAGATGTTGGAGAAATTGACTTTTGTTGCTCAAATCAGATTGAAAATCCGTGATCAGCTTAACTCGTCCGTCATTCGCTAAAAATAAAAAAAAAACGGAGTTTCAACTTTGCTTGAATGTTCACACATTTTGAGTTCGTCAACTCTTAAAAACGAACTACTACTACTTCGTCCCTTTATTTTTGCCTTTTTCACTTGCTTTTTTTTTTACATATCTTTTTATTTATCGCTTTCTGTCTGCTGCATATATGAACCCTAGCTTACATAGATACACCACTAAACTATTCAAGACTTCACATATCGCTTTTAAACCAGCTGTGGTCTCTTATAGACGTCTTTATCATAATAATAATACTACGGATTTTACGGAAGGCACTCACCACTTGGGTTCAAGCAATGAACTTTCAGATTTACTTGGCCATCTTGAATCGACTAAAGTCTCTGATCCTCGTACAGTAAGTGAGGCTCTTTCACGTTATAAATAGGGCCTAAACTCTAAAATCATTCTCAGATAGTAAGTCATTTGAATGACTATATCATAGGACAAGATATGGCAAAAAAGACGCTGGCCGTAGCGGTGTTTAATCATTACAACCGTGTGCGCTCCAATTTAAGTCGTCAGCATGAATTACAGCAACAACAACAACAACAGCAAGAATTAGAAGCTATGGATAATAATGCGAGCAGTTATGACTCAAAGCCTCATGCTGAGCATCACCATCCTACTTTACCCAGTGAATATTATACCAACAATACACCAATTCAAAGTGTAGGTCCTGATCTTGTACCCGCGGAGAGAATGCCAGCTCATGACAAGTGTATGTATGTGTTGTGTGGTTAAATAGGATGCGTTTGCGTATTGACTAGTTTTATATAAAAAAGGGTCTCAACGTCGTAATTGGGAGAACCCACCTACAACTTCCTCTGCTGCTGCTGCCCAAGCTTCATTGAATCACTTACACCGCAATACAGCAAATAACAAGTCGGTGGGGGATAAAAGAAAGCAATCGCTTCATAATAGCAGTCATAACAAGGCCGCTGTGGTGGAAGATGATAATACTGTAGCTTACGATAAAAGTAATGTCATGTTGATTGGCCCTACTGGGTCGGGAAAAACACTGCTGGCTAGAACTTTAGCACAAGTGTTACAAGTGCCATTTTCTATGTCAGATGCTACACCTTTTACACAAGCTGGCTATGTGGGTGAAGATGTGGAGTTGGTGATTCAACGTTTGCTTCAGGTAAAAAAGAGAGTGTTTATTTTCAAGATTAATAGGAGAATAGTTGACAAATTTGTTTATACATACATACCTATAGGCTTGTGACTATGATGTGAAAAAAGCTGAAACTGGTATTGTGTTTATTGATGAAATCGACAAAATATCAAGAAGATCAGACTCCATGTCTGCATCAAGAGATGTATCTGGTGAAGGCGTTCAACAGGCATGTATCTCTAGCAGTGAATTGTGTAGAAGCGTACCTGTGCTAATTCGTACGTTACAAATAGGCTTTGTTACGTATGTTGGAAGGCACAATTATTAATGTCACAGATAAATCGGGTGGAAATGGCCCTCAAAACAATAGAAGAGGTATGCCAGGCGGTCCTATTGGAAACGGCCAAGCAGGCGGAGGAGGTGGATCTGGTGGAAAAGGAGAAACTTATTCTGTTGACACCAGCAACATTTTATTTATTTTGAGTGGTGCCTTCGTGGGTCTGGATAAAACTATTCAGAACAGAATGGCTAAAGGCGTAAGTATTTTCCTTGAAGCAATTGGATCAATTGATTACAGAGTGATTGCTAATATACGCTTTCGGACGATATATAGTCTATTGGATTCGATGCATTACTTAGATCATCAGACGACGACAAAATTGAAATACCATCCAACACTGGGGCTAAAACAGTGGTGGAAAACCCTCTTAGCCTCACAGAACCTGCAGGTACCTACTTGATCTCGACACTTTTTTGAGCATAGAGATAACTAATTACCTGTGCAGATCTTGTAAAATACGGCCTGATCCCCGAATTTGTTGGTAGATTACCGGTCATCTCGTCTGTGAACAATCTCTCTGTGGATGACTTGGTGAGAGTTTTAACAGAGCCTAAAAACTCCTTATTGAAACAATACCAAGGTCTATTTGAGCTGAACCAGGTAAAATGTGATATAAACAATTCTATGGAAATGCGAATTATTTATCAAATTAAATACGTTGTCAGGTGGAATTAAGATTTAGTAAGACAGCGCTTCGAAAGATTGCTGAACTTGCGCTTGAGAAAAAGACGGGTGCAAGAGGGCTACGCCGCATTATGGTAATTTGATGTGAATTTTGAAAAGAGAATCAAGAGATATTTACGAGAAAATGCAAACCATAGGAAACGCTTTTATTGGATCCCATGTATGATACACCTTCATCGTGTGTAAAACAAGTTGTGATCAGTAGTAAAGTAGTCACCAAAGAGAAAAAGGCAATCTATTTAGGTAAAGATCAAAGACAATTAGGAGACAAAATTATTGCTGCAGATGATGGAGAGGATATGAATACCACAGAGACTTTGCGTGAGGTCACTGTCATGTAGTTAAATACCATGACCTTCACCTCCAGTCTTCATACTACTGCATTTTATCAACTTGGTACCCACTTAAATTTTCATTTCACTCTGTAATTATGCGATATGACTTGTTTTCTCCCCATTCTTCCTTTTTTATTACACTTTCATTATTGTTTACATTCGTTTCTTTTCCTTTTTTTTTTACATTGCACACTTTGGTACATTCTAAATAGTAGTCTTTTGCTGAAATAGCTCTTCTAATTACATTAAACTTCCTCCATAACTACGTCTTCGACAGCTTCCATCACAACATCATCCAAGAGGCCAGTGTCGTCTTCTGCAGGTATATCTTCTTCTATCTCATCATCAGATTTGGCAAGCTCGACAGCTTCGGTCGGTTTGGATGTATTATTGTGGTTTAAAATCTTGCTTAGCTGTTCATCATAATTATCTTCCTCAGAATCTGAATCCATGATTCTAGCGCTTGATTTGAATCGCCCACGAGTCTTTTTCTCCTCTTCTTCCTCTTCCTCTTCATCATTTCTCTCTTTCTGCGGTGCAGCACCTTTCTGTGCTTGAAGTTTTTGTTTTCTCTTTTCAGCTAGGATTGCAAGCGCATGTGCACGACCATTCACGGGTGATGGTTCAGGCTTTTTCTTTACGGAAGTTTCATCTTCGCTATCAGAAAATGTGACAGTACGTGGCTGTGTTGTTGGTTCATCATCACTATCTTCGTCTTCTGAAGAGTTGATTGTGTCTTTACTGCGATGTTTGCTGTTGGGTTTAGTAGTTGTTGTCTTTGTTTTTCGCTTATTGGCGCTCTTGTTCTTTTTCATGGCTTCAGCAGCCTGTTCAGAAATAGGGAAGAATAAGGGACGGTTATCATCATCCGATGACTCTTCTTCTTCTCTTGGATTCTCTCCATCCACATCTAAATTTACAATAAACACAGGTGCTATTAGTGAAAGTATCAAATGTGATCTTATAAACACTACCCACCTCCCACAGTCTCGCCAGAGAGTTCCTGAAGCACTTCTCTTCTAGCCTGTAATCTTTCTTTGTACTCGTTTTGCCAAACCTCCACCACTTTTTTAACACGATCCGTCGAAGCAGGCTTCTGTACTCTTCTAGCGAAATCCTTGAATCGAAACTTCGGATACAGGTTATTCGCCCACACTGTGTAGTAAGTTATTAAACGCTTCAAGTCGTCTGCCTCGTGTCCTTTTCCTTGAAATCGAATATATCGACTTTCGTTTCTCAATAACGGTATGCCTTTGGTTTCCAAGAGTCTATCGAGGGTATGAATATGTCAGTTTAGTTGCATTCCTTTATTAAAAGTATTTATATACGTTACAAGGACTCATTGAACTTGATCTTTTGTACTTTTTTCGCTTGATCGGGTGTAGGTGTCAATTCCGCAGGGTTGGTATCAGCTGGTGGTGGTGGCGGTGGTGTTGGTAAAGGTTCTGCGTCGAATCCATAGTCATCGAGAACAATATCGTCGAATTCGTCCATAGTGAGTAGTTGTTGCTTATGTGAAGAGAGAGAGAAAAAAAAAAAGAGAGAGAGCGGAAACTGGAAATGAAAAGAAATGCACGCGACGCGATTTACGTGATCTTCTGAGCATGAGATACAAGTCACTTTTACTGCATTTTGATAACAATAACCCACCCACAAATCACTTTAAGCAGTGAATTACACCATCAAAGGTTCATTGGCCAAGTAATCCTCATAGTAAGACTGCTATTATCGTTAATCGTTTTCTGGATGTAAAAACGCGGAAGACTAAAGCTCATTTTACAGTTCCGTATTGCACTATATAATTCATGAAATTTTTTTCAGACTAGTGTTTGGATATGTAATCAAGTCCTTAAATGATTTTAAAAAGCATAATAGAAAAAACTATCTGATTTCAATACGGAATGAATGGAAACCTAGCAACAAAATAGGAGCTGCAAGTTTGTGCTCTATGTACGGTTGCCATGGCAAAAGTTAAAATTTAGTTGCTCGGATCGGAGTTTCAACTTCCCTCGACTTTTTTCATATTTGAATGTTCAAAGTTTTGAATCACACAATTCCCCCTCTTATTATCCTTATTCAAAATGGTAAGTAACATGGCATCCATCCATCCATCCATTGCATCCAATTAACATATCCATCATTCAATGTAGGCTAAGCGCACAAAGAAAGGTACATTCACAATCAATAACACACACACATATACACACTTTTGCAGATGTTAAAACGAGATGGAGAAAGAGAGAGAGATAGAAAAAAAAAAAAAAGACACAATTGGGAAATTCGATATTCTTGACAATCGACATTATTTGCAATTCTGTACGAGAGATCTATTTTATTAATATTTCAACCTTTTTGTCATCTCTTTATCACCATCTCGCGGCATATTGGAATAATGTGGACATTTTGTGTTGTTTTATATCGTATTTGAATCACTTGTATTCACCTTTCTCATTATTATTATAGTCGGAATCACCGGTAAATACGGTACCCGTTATGGTGCCTCTCTCAGAAAGACCGTAAAGAAGATGGAAATCACTCAACATTCCAAGTACACCTGTACTTTCTGTGGTAAGGACGCTGTCAAGCGTACTGCCGTCGGTATCTGGAAGTGCAAGGGCTGTAAGAAGACCATGGCTGGCGGTGCTTACACTGTCTCGTAAGTTGTTTAAAGTGTGAGTTTTCTATTTTCTTGTTATTAACCCTATACACTCTTTAGCACCACTGCTGCTGCCACTGTTCGTTCCACTGTCCGTCGTCTCCGTGAATTGGCCGAGATCTAAATTTCTTTCATTTATTTTAATTACCCATTCATGCTGAAACGAACTAGTATTTTTCACTTTTTGTAATAAATGAAAATATTGGACGAACTCTTTAAAAATACAAAGAAACGGTTTCTTGAGTGAGAAGAGAAGGAATCATGTAAGGTGCATAAGTAGAGAGAAAAGGAAGCGCTATTTCGCATAATCTATCATGTCAAAAGTAACGATATATCGTGTTCTAATGCTGAAGAAGCATCCTTAAGAAAAGTATATGAGATTTTCTTTAATTGATATACTCTCCTTTACGCTATTTATGCGCAGGCACTGTATTCTTTTCGTAATAGCCATAATGAGCCTTTCCTAAATACAATCCATTTATCTACAATCGCCTGCACTTCTCAGCTTGGAAATGCGTGACTTCTGAAATCACCACTGCGGCTCAATGCTACATATTTTTTCTAGTGAGCTTGTAGCGAAAAACACACCTCTCTCAAGGAACAAACATATTCAAAATGGATCTGCATTCTTGGGTTTCTGATAATGCCATGAAGGTATGTTGTCTTGTTGGATCGTAGAAAGAGAATACGACACTTATGTTTTGATTTGTTTTGTAGCTCATGGGCATGTCTGAAACAACCATGGTTGACTTCATAATCGCGACAGGTAAGACTAGAAGAGAGCGACTCCAATAACTATTCAGTCTACTAAAACACTTCAATATCTATCCTGTAGCTCAAAAGGCTTCTTCACCTCAAGATTTATATACCAAGTTAGTCAACACAGGCGCACCTAGTGCCTCCAGCACACAACAATTTGCCTTTGAATTATACAACAAGGTACCACGAAAGCAAGCCAAGTCAGCAGCAGCAGCAGCAGCAGCCGCGGAAAAGGCACAGCGTAAAAAAGAAATGAAAGAAGAGGCTAAATTAAGAAAAGCCAACGAGAACTTCAAAGTCATGTTGGAAGAACCTCAGTCTGAAGATGACGAGGAACGTCGTATTCGAAAGAAAGAAAAGAAGCTTCGTAAAAAGAGAAGACAAGAAGACTTGAGTGACGACGATACAGAGATCAAGACAACAGATACTCGCCGCAGCAAGCACGGTAAGCTTAATTGACGGTTTAATAAGTATAGAAGTGGGGGCTAACTTTTATTTTCAACCTTAGATGACGAGGATGCTATGGACGAGGATGCAAAGGCAGAGCTTGAACGTCTTCAAGATTTAAAAGAAAGAGATGAACTTGCAGAGAGATTGAAGAATAAGGACAAGGATAGAACGAGAAAGGTTGTAGAGGATCGATCTGCTAAAGAGGGCAGCGAAGCACACAAACGTCGTAACTTGGCAGATGATAAAGAAGCTCGTCGTGCTGCTTTACCCGAACTTCGTACTCGATCCAACCAACAATATCTTAAAATGCGTGAAGAGCAACAACTCGCGTTATTAGAACAGGAAATTGCAGACGAAGAAAGGTTCTTTGCAGATCAGAAAATGACAAAGAGAGAAATCAAAGACTTGGAGTACAAGAAGGAAGTGTTACGATTGACAAAAGCTCGTATGAACATTGACACCAAACAAGATGGTTACATGATGCCCGAGGATTACATCACAGAAAAGGGTAAAATCGATAGAAAAAAGAAAGAAGGCGCTCTGTACAAACGTTACGAAGAGGAAGAAAAGTTTGAAACCGAACACGATATTTGGGAAAAGTCTCAAATTCAAAAAGCAACAGCAAAAGTCAGTGCTGTGGAAGAAGACGAATACGACTACGTGTTTGATGAGGATCAGAAAATTGACTTTGTCATGGCCGCCAAGTTAAACGAACCTGACCCAAAAGATGTCGAGTTATTGGAACGCATTGACGCTGCTGAACGCAAAGCCGCTACGATTGACGAAATCAGAAAATCTTTACCCATTTATCAATACCGTGACAGTTTATTGGATGCTATTAACGAATACCAAGTGCTGATTATTGTGGGAGAAACAGGTTCTGGAAAAACAACGCAATTACCTCAATATTTATACGAAGGTGGATACACCAAAGATGGTAAAAAGATTGGATGTACCCAGCCTCGTCGTGTGGCTGCCATGAGTGTAGCTGCTCGTGTAGCGGAAGAAATGGGTGTTCATCTGGGAAATGAAGTTGGTTACAGTATTCGTTTTGAAGATAATACAACCGACAAAACTGTCGTCAAATACATGACAGATGGTATGCTTTTGCGTGAATTCATGACCGAACCCGATTTAGCCTCCTACAGTTGTATGATTATTGATGAAGCTCACGAAAGAACATTGTCTACCGATATCTTGTTTGGTTTGATCAAGGATATTGCCCGTTTCCGTCCTGATTTGAAGCTCTTGATTTCCAGTGCTACGATGAACGCTCAAAAGTTCTCTGAATACTTTGACGATGCTCCTATTTTCAATATTCCCGGTCGTCCTTATCCAGTCGAAATCTTTTACACCAAGGCACCCGAGGCCAATTACTTGCGTGCAGCCATCACCCAAGTCTTGACCATCCACGTCACTCAGCCCAAGGGTGATATTTTGGTGTTTTTGACAGGTCAGGATGAAATTGAGGCAGCGGACGAAGGTCTAAAACAAGCATGTAAAGCGCTGGGTAGCAAGATATCTGAGCTTATCATTTGTCCAATCTACGCCAATCTGCCATCCGATCAGCAATCTCGAATTTTCGAACCTACACCGGAAGGAGCGCGTAAAGTCATTTTGGCTACCAATATTGCAGAAACTTCCATTACCGTCGATGGTGTAACCTTTGTCATTGACCCTGGATTCAACAAGCAAAAGTCCTTTAATCCCAGAACGGGTATGGAAGCATTGACTGTGGTTCCTTGTTCGCGTGCCTCTTCCACTCAGCGCGCTGGTCGTGCAGGTCGTACTGGACCTGGTAAATGCTTTAGATTGTTTACTCAGTGGGCATTCTACAATGAAATGGAGGAAAATACTGTACCTGAAATCCAACGAGTGAATCTTTCCAGTGTTGTCCTATTATTAAAGGTATATCGCGGCAAATGTATATTCATGAATAGCTCTTTCTAACGTGTGTATTTTCTATCTCATAGAGTTTGGGTATCAACGATTTAGTCAATTTTGATTTCCTGGATCCACCCGTGGAAGATACAATGATTAGATCTCTAAGTCAGCTGTATGCATTGGGTGCATTAAATGATCGAGCCGAGCTTACCAAATTAGGACGTAGAATGGCAGAATTTCCAATGGACCCATGTTTATCAAAATCAATCATCATTGCCGAGAAATACGATTGTACGGACGAAGTTGTTTCAGTGTGTTCCATGTTATCCGAACAAAGTTCATTATTGTACAGACCCAAGGACAAAAAGATTCTCGCAGACACAGCACATCAAAATCTAGTGAAACCTGGCGGAGATCATTTGACATTATTAAATATTTGGAATCAATGGGTGGAAGCAGATTATTCTGTACAATGGTGTTATGAGAACTTTGTGCAGGTTCGTACATTGGAACGTGTCCGTAACGTGCGCGATCAGTTGGTACAACTCATGGATCGAGTGGAGGTCAAGTTGGTGAGCAACCCTAATCCAAATGACCCGGTTCCCATTCAAAAGGCTATTACAGCAGGTTACTTCTTTAACGCTGCAAGGCTCAACAAGTCAGGGGATTCGTATAGAACTATCAAACAAAATCAAACTGTACATATTCATCCAAGCAGTAGCATGTTGGAGAAGAAACCCAAGTGGGCAGTGTATTTTGAATTGGTTTTGACAAGTAAAGAGTATATGAGACAAGTGCTGGAAATCCAACCCAATTGGTTGTTAGATGGTAAGGAAAACTCTTATATATTTCTTCCATGGCTGTATATAAATTAACCTAATTGTTATCTTTAGTTGCACCACATTATTACAAGCAAGGCGATTTGGATAATTTAGATGATAAAAAGAAAATGCCCAAAAAGGGGCAGTAATAAAAAAAAGTTAGAATTTTCCTTGATCTGAATTAATTATAGCCACATTTAAGCTTTCAAAATAGAGTCTACTATTGTTCACAGCTATAATAATGACGTTCTCTTACTCATCACGAACAATGAAGGGCACTAGTATTTATACTACTGTTCGGGCGTTGTAAATTGCGGGGGAGAGGATAATTGTATGCGCACCCTCAACATTTTTTAAGATTTGACTCGGGAAAGTTTTTTTTTCCCTGTATTTTCTTGTGGGTTCACATGTTTCAATGTTTATTGGTTCCTCTTTTGTTATATAACGTTTTACTCATTTTCATTATAATTTAAGCTTAGGATTTTACGTGTTTAATTTAACTACAGAGTGGATTTTTCGCAGTAGAAGAAATTGAAATCCCTTTCTTTGTCCCGTTTGAAATACGGTCAAAGGAAAGAGGGCTTCTTTTTAGTAGTTTTTAAATATTTTCTTTTTCTTTCACGAAATGTTTAATCAAAAAGTGTTATTTTAGTTTCCCGAAGTTGACAATTAAAATTCTATTGGTTTGGCTTTGTAATCCCCCTCCGATGTTTCCGTGCACAAAAAAATTTATTTTCCCCTTTATTTTTAAACGTGCTGTGAGTGTTTGTTTCGTGCGTTTTGCGTTTTATATAATAATTGTCGTTTGAGAAAAAAAAAATCTCTTTTTTTCCATTTCTTTCTTTTCTCTCTCTCTCTCTTTTCCTTTTCTTTTTATTATACCGCTTTAAACAAAAGATGACTACCTCTGAGCCTGTCAGTCGTTTGGAACAATACCGTCGTACTTTCTCCAAATATGCATCCACAGAAAAGGATCAAGAAAAGTACATGACCCAAGATGACTTTTTGGCTGCTATTGCACCTGGAGAAGATTTCAAGAAAATCCAACGTCAGCAATTTGAATTACTCTACAAGTTGGCCGACCGAAACAATAAAGGATATGTATCATTTGACGACTTTGTTATCTTTCAAGATTTATTGTCCAAGGCTGACGCGGAGTACGAAGTCGCTTTTCGTGTATTTGACGTGAACGGTACTGGTAAAGTAACTTTTGATCAATTTAAGAGTGTGCTCTCCAGCAACATGCCTCAAGATGCAGTTCCTTTTGATTTTGATTGTGACTGGCTCAAGTTGTATATTGGATCCAAGGAGGGTCATCATGAGTTAAGTTACCAAGAGTTTACTCAACTCATCAAGGGTCTTCAAGGTGAGCGTCTTCGTCAAGAGTTCAAGCATTATGACAAGGAGCAATCTGGTTTCATTTTACCCGAGGATTTCAAGAAAATCATTTTGGATGTTGCTAAGCACAAATTATCAGACGATGTGATTGATCATTTACCTTCTCTCTGTAACCTCTACAGCGGTAACAAGGTCAGCTTCTCATCCGTCGTTGCTTTTCATAACGTGATCCGTAATATTGATATGGTCGAGTCCGTCATCCGCAAAGCCATCGAAAAGAACGACAACAAGAAAATTACCAAGGTCGACTTTTTGAAACACGCTCATGAAGCCAGTCGTTATACCGCTTTCACTCCCATGGAAGTCGATGTCATTTTCCACTTTGCCGGTGTTGACGACGACTCTGGTGTGCTCGGTTTAGAAGATTTTGCCCGTATTTTGGACCCTCGCTGGACCACCAACATCAAGACCACCGAAGACGTGCCTGAGGAAGTTGTTCCTGCTGAGAAGAAGGGTGCTCTCTGGCAAATTGTGGAGAGTGCTTACTCCTTCACTCTCGGTTCCATCGCTGGTGCTGTTGGTGCCACCGCTGTTTACCCTATCGATTTGGTCAAGACCCGTATGCAAAACCAAAGATCCAAGGTGGTTGGTGAACTCTTGTACAAGAACAGTTTGGATTGTTTCAAGAAGGTATTAAAGAATGAGGGATTTACCGGTTTGTACAGAGGTCTTGGTCCTCAACTTGTGGTAAGTGAGAGAGAAATTGTGAAACGTATACGGGAACGACTCGTTCGAAAGAGAGAAATTAAAAAAAAAAACTCTCCTTTTTTGAAAATAGGGTGTTGCACCAGAAAAAGCCATCAAGTTGACTGTCAACGATTACGTGCGTGGTAAGTTTTTGGGTAGACAAAATGGAGAAATCAAGTTCTGGCAAGAAATGATTGCCGGTGGTGCTGCCGGTGCTTCTCAAGTTGTCTTTACCAATCCCTTGGAAATTGTCAAAATTCGTCTTCAAATTCAAGGTGAACAAGCCAAGAATTTAGCTGCCGACGCTGCACCTCGCCGATCTGCACTTTGGATCGTCAAGCATTTGGGTATTGTGGGTTTGTACAAGGGTGTTGCTGCTTGTCTTTTAAGAGATGTTCCCTTCTCTGCTATTTATTTCCCCGCCTATGCCCATTTAAAGAAGGACTTGTTCAAGGAAGGTCCTGACCATAAGTTGGCTATTTCAGAGTTATTAATGGCTGGTGCTATTGCTGGTATGCCCGCTGCTTACTTCACAACCCCTGCTGACGTGATCAAGACACGTCTTCAAGTCGAGGCTCGTAAGGGTCAAACCACATACACAGGTATCGCTGATGCCGCTAGAAAGATTTTTGCCGAAGAAGGTTTCAAGGCCTTCTTCAAGGGTGGACCTGCTCGTATTTTCCGTTCTTCTCCTCAATTTGGTGTCACATTAACTGTCTATGAACTTTTACATCAAGCATTCCCTCTTCCAGGTCACAGTCCCGCTCCTGCTGGTTCTGCTGTCGCTCATGCTCCCTCTTCACAATTGAACGAACAAAAGGCTACCCTTCGTTCCACTAACGCATTAAAAATGTTGTTAGATCTCGATTATAGATTCGGTGTTTACCAACCCGTAGCCGCAAAAAAGGAGTAAATGAATAAGGCTCAGGCTAACTGATATTTAAAAACTATAGACACGCACTTTTTGTTATGTATTATTCTCCCCCCAACTCACTCCAATATTCCTACTACTTTCCTTTTTTTTTTTTTCTCGTTACTTATGATTCTTGTACTTTTATATATTAAAAAAATATTATTCCTTTTTTTTTATTTCCAAAAAAAATAATCTACTCTGTCTTTTTCTTCTTTTGTTGTTGTTGTTTCAATAGCTTGACTTGTTTGAGTAACGCCATGATAAGTGGTACAGAAATAGGAACAAACAATGGCATATAAATAGCGTATTTGTGCTCGTCTGGGAAATACAGCATCGAGACCATGGTGGGATCAAAAAAGGCCTTTTCTGCAAGCTCAATAGCATGGATGGAGTATTGTAACGCCTTGATGTAATCTTCTTGGCGTAAAGCTTGACTTACATGTGCTAAAGAATCCAAAGATTCGCGCACTTTGATATTAATGTGGTCTTGTACCACCATATTGGGGATTTCATCTACAAGTTGGGCCAAGGATTTTAAGGTGCTGATGGCATTGACGACGTTTTCCAGAGTTCTGGCACGAATTAAGTTGTCTTTTTCCAAGGTTGTGATACCCCACTTTGAAGCAGGCTCAAAGGTGACTGAATAATCTGCTGGCTAAACAACCATAAAAACAAATGTTAGTCATTCGGGATGATTTACGCCCATAACAATAAAATACACCACGTACCAAATGCTTGGAGATACCACTTTGTATATCATGGACGCCAATGAGACTTCTCAACTGTGAAATGAATATCTTCATGATAGGCTGAAGGTCCTTCTTGGTGAAGGTGTATTCTTCGGTTGCGCCCTTGGGTGGATTTTTAATGACAATACCTCCCCAACGAGGAATCAAAAAGGCACTTGTTAAAAGAGGCTGGCCCTTTGAATCGTGAATTCGAAGAGGGGCTTCTTCTTGAGAGGGAATATAGAGGATGAAATTGATACTTGGGTATGAAGTGATTGTCGAAGCCAAGTTCCATTCAGCAGAGTTGACAAAGTGAGGCAGGTGTTGAGGCTCGAAATAATAATAATTGGGTCTTCCCACTCTCTCCTTGTACTTTGGGGTCAAAGACAATGGTGCATAATTTTGAATTTGGGAGTCAATGGTGAAGTTGGATACGACAGCGACTTGCTTCAAGAAGGGTGTAAGATAGGTATTGACTGCGTCACGGATCTCCCAATCCATCTTCATATTTTCTGGATTGTTGTTCATCAAACTAAAGGTTGTTTCGTACTGAGAAGAGTATTTGAATGCACGCATACTGGACACATCGTTCTAAAGATATGTAGTTCAGTCATACCATTCTGTATCTTGGCCCAACATGATGATTTTGTTTACCTTATCCGTCTTTTCAATGTGACAAGCAGTGTTTCCTAGGTTCTCGTACTCACTCAAGTACACAGGAGGAATAATAATGGATAAGGTTTTTGCAATTGATGCTGTATCTTTCACCTGAATTATACTGCTTCTTTCGCTGCCAATGTGGATATCGACTTTATCTGACTTCTTGACGTACAAGTAATAGTTTCCAATAGGTGCGTCGGCATCTTCCTTGTGTTGCTCACCTATAAATAGACAACTATGAGCTTAACTTTTAACCTGACCTCGTTGTCTTTGTTGCACCGTACCTTGATTCCAAGATTGGACGTGGATGGAAATAGGAAAGTTATCTCTGTACTTGAAATGCACTAAGCTATTTGTCAATTGCTGAGTAATGTCGTTTTCTAAAGCATCGGTATAGGCTTCTGAAGGTATAAAAATGGTGAATTGGGTTGGCATGACGAAATCACAGGCCTGCTTTGTTTGCCATGCATCAATTTCTGAGAATGGCAGATTAGCTCTGTATACTTCAGTTGTCTTCCACCAAAAGGGCAGGCCGATCAAGACCACTGCCCAAAACGCAAACACAACACGACGTGTCACTAATGAAATATGTGGTTTGAGTACAAGTGGCTTATGAAGCTCGTGTCTTTCTTACCTATACTCTCATCACTCATGTTGGGTGAAGAAAGTAAGAGAAGTGAAAGGTGCAGAATCGTTTTTAATTGGACGAAATCCAGGATTATTTCGCAAATTCAAATGAACTGTTTTAGGCACTCGCTGGAAATACTCATATCAGGGAACGAGCGAATATATATAATGAAATATAATGAAATATTACCAGGAATCAACGCATCATGGTACAGTAGAAGAGGAGGTTCAGTAAAATCACAAAATGGCTCGCGCCCCTCAGGTGTGTTCTCTTCTTTCTGGATACGCAGGAAAGAGGGAAAGAGAAAAAAAAACTTGTAGTAGCTAAAGAGGTCATTCTATCTACCGTTTGAAGTACAAGGTTCTTTGATAAAAGAGGGAACTTCATCGTTAATCACAGTGCATATATACTCTTCGCTGTGTTGTAGTTTTTGTACTTTTGCTAAAGTCGTCAGTCGCATTTCTTCATGATTTTTCCTTTTGTATAAAATGCTGAAAGAGAGAGAGAGAGAAAGAAAAAAGAAGTTTCTTACCGGAGAAAGTGCCCGTATTCATATGAATTGTCGCCATGAGGCACATACGTAGTATTAAGTTATCCGTCAAGTCAATCAAAGAGAGGATATCCATCAATACAAAATTTGCTTGGTTGTTGGCCACAAGCAAGAGTCATAAAACTTTCTAGAATCCCAGATTATCTTTCTTACATTACGTAGATAAATTATGAGTTTGTATATTCGACATTCACTACTGCTACCATGCTAATTGTTGATCAGACGTCAGTTCCATTGGGTCTAACTATTTAGGGGTACATAAATTCAAGCATTCTGATTCGCTTGTTACAGAAATTCGTTCTTCTATGATGGTGATTGAATGATTGGTTGCTTTAACCAGATTTAATGCTGTTCAGCAGCTTACTAATAAATCCTCTGTCACAATGAAATTGAGGACAAAGGTTACAGAACTTCATTGTGCTTCTTTACTTGAACAATAAAACAGCTTGGAAGCATCATCCCATCAATACAAAATTTGCTTGGTTGTTGGCCACAAGCAAGAGTCATAAAACTTTCTAGAATCCCAGATTATCTTTCTTACATTACGTAGATAAATTATGAGTTTGTATATTCGACATTCACTACTGCTACCATGCTAATTGTTGATCAGACGTCAGTTCCATTGGGTCTAACTATTTAGGGGTACATAAATTCAAGCATTCTGATTCGCTTGTTACAGAAATTCGTTCTTCTATGATGGTGATTGAATGATTGGTTGCTTTAACCAGATTTAATGCTGTTCAGCAGCTTACTAATAAATCCTCTGTCACAATGAAATTGAGGACAAAGGTTACAGAACTTCATTGTGCTTCTTTACTTGAACAATAAAACAGCTTGGAAGCATCATCTGCTTATTGTTTTGGGCTTCGCTTCCAAATTTCCGCACAAAAGTGTATCACCAAATTTGAATGGCAGACCGAAAGTGCATCGTGACTTGATTTCTTTAATTTTGTTGGAGCAGAGGGTTAAAAAAAGTTTTAAGCTCTAATAAACACCAAGTTTCCTTCTCTTCTTTCTTTGTGATAAACTTAAAATGAGTAAGTAGATAGACTTGTCTCTAAGAAGAGCAAGATGGTAAAGACACGTATATTCACTGGCTCTTTTCTTTTAATGTAGCTATCAAAAGACAAAACACCGACATAGACATGCCTGATGCTGCTCCTGCAAGCTTTAAGCGTTCTCGTTCCATGGAGAACTCTCAATCCAAGAAAAGCAGAACTACTGAAATCAACGAAATTGTAAAAGCACCTACTGTGCCTGGCAAGGTATTTGTGTTTGGTACTGGTGATACTGGACAACTTGGTTTAGGAGAGGATATGTTGGAACGTAAGCGACCTATGCCTCTTAAAGTGCTCGACGACGAGCATATTGTCGACGTTGTTAGTGGTGGTATGCACTCTATTGCTATCACAAAAGATGGAAAGGTAACTTTGGTAGTAGTATTTTACTTTGTTCACAGCGAAAAGACTAAATTTATCATACCAGTTTTTTTTTTTTTTTTTTCTAGCTTTGGTCTTGGGGTTGTAATGACCAACGTGCTTTAGGTAGATCTGGAGAGGAGTATTTACCCGGCAAAGTCGAAAATATGGATCATGTCAAGGTGGTTAAGGTTGCCTGTTGTGATTCAGTTACTATGGCACTTTCTGAGGAAGGACAACTTTATTGTTGGGGTACTTATCGTTGTGCTGAAGGACCTCTTGGTTTCTCTCGCGATAAAGCCGTCCAAGAAGTGCCCGCTTTATTCGAACCCTTCGCTAAATACGTCATTGTTTTGTGTTTGGTACTGGTGATACTGGACAACTTGGTTTAGGAGAGGATATGTTGGAACGTAAGCGACCTATGCCTCTTAAAGTGCTCGACGACGAGCATATTGTCGACGTTGTTAGTGGTGGTATGCACTCTATTGCTATCACAAAAGATGGAAAGGTAACTTTGGTAGTAGTATTTTACTTTGTTCACAGCGAAAAGACTAAATTTATCATACCATTTTTTTTTTTTTTTTTTTTTACTAGCTTTGGTCTTGGGGTTGTAATGACCAACGTGCTTTAGGTAGATCTGGAGAGGAGTATTTACCCGGCAAAGTCGAAAATATGGATCATGTCAAGGTGGTTAAGGTTGCCTGTTGTGATTCAGTTACTATGGCACTTTCTGAGGAAGGACAACTTTATTGTTGGGGTACTTATCGTTGTGCTGAAGGACCTCTTGGTTTCTCTCGCGATAAAGCCGTCCAAGAAGTGCCCGCTTTATTCGAACCCTTCGCTAAATACGTCATTGTTGATATTGCTGCTGGTACCGATCATTGTTTAGCTTTAACCAAAGACGGTCGTGTCTTTGTATGGGGTAATGGTCAACAATTTCAATTGGGTCGTCGTATTATGGAACGTCATTTAATCAACGGTCTTCGTCCCGAGGCCTTAAACTTGAAGAATGTGAAATTGATCGGTACTGGTTCATATCACTCCTTTGCTGTGACCGCTGATAACGCTCTTTATGTTTGGGGATTAAATAACTTTCAACAATGTGGTCTTGCAGATGAAGATAACGATCCTGCACCTAACGTGATTACAAAACCAACCATTATCAAATCATTAGAAGGTAAAGGTACCATTAAAGCTGTTCAAGGTGGTGAACATCATTCTGTTGTCTTGATGGAAGATGGAAGTGTATATACTTTTGGTCGTGCTGATTCAGATCAATTGGGTTTACCCGCTGATATCATTGAAAAGGTCCAAACCCGTGAAGAAGGAAGTGAAGTCTCTTCTTTCAAAAAAGCTGTTGGTGTTCCTACTCAAATTCCCAACTTGTCTGACGTTACTGAGATCGCAACTGGTACAAATCATATCGTAGCCACTACAAAGTCTGGAAAGGCTTACACTTGGGGCTTTGGTGAATGTTATGCCTTAGGTAATGGATCCAGTGATGATGAGCCTATTCCCACAGAGTTGACTGGTCAAAAATTAGAAGGACATAAAGTTATCCGTGTATCTGCTGGTGCACAACACTCTATGGTTCTTGCCACTATTTAAATAATTCTTTTCATTCTCTCATCATCTACTATTACATTTTTTTATTCCTTTCCTTTTACAGCACTGATTTTATACAACATTTAAAGAAAATGATAACTCTTTTCAATCATTTGTTCCAATACGCACACCCTTTAACTACTCTTCTCTTCTCTCCTTTCATTTATGTAACATAAATATAAATAAATAAAAAGAATAAATATAAAAAAGCTGTCTATAACAATATACTTGTAAAGTACTTATTTATTGTTGTTGCTGGGTATTTCTCTTCCTTGAAAATTCAAAGACCTCTGTAACTGCTTCTTTAAAGCATTGGAAATTATAATCAATCAAACCGTGTTTCTCAAAGTTGTCTTGACGCAAAAGACATATAAGAACCAAAAGTCTATTATTAAGTAACTGTGTTAATACAACTTTGTGCACTCCAACGCAACGTACATTATACAAGCATACCTATTCACTTCTCTCATATAGAGAACATCGCCATTATCTAATTTGATCAAGCTAGAGGCTTCTACGTCTGAGCTTTGAGGTTCCTCTTGGTTTTGATGCTCTAATAATCTTCGTTCGAGACTCTCCGAATCAGGATTCAATCCATCCTCATGATTTCTATCAATAGAAAGTGGTGTATCTTGGCCATCAAAACCATCTTCTATAGCACGATCTGGTGTTTGGACTTGCGATAAGTCATTAGGACTATTTCCTTGTGCTCTACATAACCCATAAGTAAACTTCTTCTCTGGTATTCGTTTTCACCACTACTTACCCGTATATACATTCAACATCAATACAAACATCAATCATATCAGAACAAATCTCATAAGATTGCATATCAACAGGAGAACTATCCGTAGCAATATAAATCTTGGTCAAGGTATCAAACAAGTACGCTTTATCAATACCCGAATTCTGCATGAACAAGTTGTCAGTTCAAGTACAGTTTTGCTTATCAGCGTTCACCACTTACCGAGCACAACACGTTGAGTAAATTTTCCAAAGTGGGTAATTCTCGAATCAATTTTTGAATAATTTTACTGAAAGCTTCATAGATGGAATTATCGTAAATGCTTGTCAAATAATAAGTCAGGTGAATGTATTCCAATTGTGCATCGGCTAAAGCATCGCCCATTCTCTGTTGAACATCACGCTGCGTATCTAAAAGACGTGCATAATAAAATAAGAAGGTTTTATTCTCCTTCCATTTTTCCTCTTCTATTTGCCTACCTATTTTGTAATCGTCAGATAAACCATCGACTTTATGGATCAAGACTTCAAAAGTGATATTAGGATTGACTCTGTAAGCACTCGTCACGGTAGTAAACAATTTGTGCAAAGCGTCGTTATAGTCGTCTTGAGCATCAATCACAAAAATTAATGCTCCTACAGTACCGAATATATCTTGAGGATCATAGGCCATTTCGTCAAAAAAGTCTACTTGACCGGGGAAATCCCAAATCTGAAAATCAATAAAGGAACGTCTACAAATGGCAAGTCCAATTAGTTTTGTCGACTTTATAAAGAATCTACAGTGTGCATAATTTACGTAATGTCTTCCTTTTGAATCTTGGTGGTGCTTTCAAGGTATAATGTGTCATTGGGTGGCATTTTTCCAAACACAACACGTTGAATGCTGGACTTTCCACTTCTGCTTATAGAGATTAATAAAAAAGAATTTCTTAAACATCAAAGAACTTTAATGAATACCTTTGCAACCCCATTAAAAGAATGCGAGGCTTGTCAGAGAGTACTTGATCCTCTAAAGTGTCACTAGAGAAAGATCATTAGCGAGACGTTACTTTATACACGTTGCTAGGTCATTTTATTTACGTTGCAAAGTCAGAGTCGTTATTCGTATTCTGATAATCGTATTGCTATTGAGATGGTCTGGTTAAATGTGATTCAAAGAAATGACCATGTCTCGACTTACATCCATATTGAAGTGAGCAGAAAAGGAATAACGGTCTTATATTTTTTCGCACATCACTTTACTAGTCTTTCGCTGTTATTGGCGGGGTATTTTTCCTAAATGTGATTGGCAAGAAGATCGCCTGTGTTTTAAAGAAAAGTTGGCAGATGCATTTCATTTTGATTGCAACAAAGAAACCATTTCACTGCTATGTTGATTCATTTCTTTGCACCCGATCATAAAGCAGTCAGTATTAGGCTCTCATAATGAGCGCTATTTAGGTGCATGCTTATGTACTTTTGACATTTGAAGGCAATAAACAAACAATGACCGTATGCAATGCATAAATAAAGTTTTCTTACTCCCTGTTGCTTGATGCTCATAACTTTTCATTTCAAACTCGAATAATACTCGGTATATAGAAGAATTACTTGATATGTGAGTACTCTCTTCCTAATCAAAGTTTCCGATATGCGTAGCGTGTAGTAAGGTGTAGATTTCCACGCATATGCAATTGATCAACTTCTTCGTGAAAGAACGACATACTTTCAATAGTGCATACATCAAGGTTTTGGGATCCACACACACTTGAAACCACCCATAGCAGTAAGCTTAATATAGGAAAGTGTTGTGGTTAGAGCTTCATGCAGTCACTTAACAGGTCTCTATGCAATAGTAGATGAGAATTATCATACCCTCTATTTAATTACAGCGTAAGTAAAGCAAGAGAGATGTTTATGTATGATACAATTGAGGCAGTGAATATTCGAGTTGCAAATCAAAAAGTGCAAAGGCGTTCGAAAGAAGAAAAACGCTGTACTCGATCTCCTAACTGCTCAGCTCTTCAGGAAAACAACCGTGGTGGAAAGAAGAGGAGGCATACATATGTGTAGCTTCCCACTCAAATACTAGAAACGAAGCGAAATAATGAAGAAAGCTATTTCAGCATTACATACACACACAACTGGAAAGTACTACTCGATGTTCATGGTATGAAACATACACATAAAGATGGGTCCCGTCTATTAGGAAAATAATACGGCGCCAAGGCTCCGGTTTGTTGTGTAACCGAACTTCCTGGATGGGTTTTGACAAGCTGTTCCGAGGGTTTATCGTCGCCCAGAATTCCATTTCTTGTACCTGAAATCGGAAGTAAAGCGAGAAAAACAAACTTTTATTTACTTTTGTAACATTGCTGCGATAAAAAAAAGTACACAAAAAAAAAAAAAAATTGTGGAAAAAGTGCACGCTCATTTTTACACGAAATGTAGTTGAAAATTTATTAAAGCATTGTATGCTAATCAGTGTTTATACGTAGAGGATTGATTACTTGTATGTAGAAGGTCTGAAAGTAATCATCGGTTGCAATACGGTGGTCCATCAGGTGTTGACGATAGATTATATATAATAATGCAGTTGAAAAAATATTTACACGTTGTTGTATTTGTTGCTTGCAGTATGCATTTCATAACCATTTTCAGCTTGATTCAGGTTATCTAAACTAGAGACGGAGGAGATTTTCATTGTGGATGCCTCTTCCACTTCACCGCGCTTAGGAAGATAATCACCAATAAACAAGACACAGTACACAATGAACATACAAGTAATCACCAACCCGTCAAATACATAGAAAGCCCATTCTGCGGTTGCAATGGGACCGTCATAACCAGCAGCATATTCAGCAAAACGGTAAATGGAACGAATATACAACAAAATGAGAGTGATGAATAGACAGCGGATCAATGGCTTCTTTGGATTGACCTGACCCTCAGCATGGTAATCATAGGCAGAGTTTCGTCCAATGTGAACAAGAATGAATCCATAACAGGCGAGGAAAACTAATTGAATCGCAAGACCAATGATGGTAAGAATACGACCCAGATTGGCACTTGAAGTCACTTGAAGTCCACCACCTCCACCTTGTAAGAAAAAAACAAAGATATCGCTCCAAAAGAAAAACCAAGTGACAAACTTTGGACGCAAGTAGAATCGTGTAGGTGGAGCGTTAGATAGTCGGATAATTTCTCCAGCAGATTTGTAATTGACTAAAGCAAGTGCATTGGGTGGTAAAAGTAAGAAAAGAGTTGAGAGGACGTATTTAATCAAAGTTGTTTCTTGTGCACACAAGTATCGCAGGATGTAACCGATGCACTCCATCAACGCGGTGATGGGTAAGATGTAAAGAAAGATACGACTTCTTGATTTGATGATACGGTAAGGAAGATATAATGTAAACAAACCAAAAACAACGGCGCCAACAATGGCCAGAGGCTTATTAGGGTAGTAGTGAAAAAATCTGTATGTATTATCAATGGTGGGATCCATGCTGTATATATGTAGAGTTTGAATAAAGTTGTAAAAGTAAAATACTTCGAATCTAAATCAACACTCTTTTTATATCAATCTACATGGAATTCGATCGTGCTACCAACTGTTTAATCCTCACTTAGAATCTTGGCTTTTTCGGTTTAACTCCAGTTTTTTGAATTTCTTGGAAGTAAAGCCACTATCTGGATCTTAAAATAATGTTTTGTCTCTACAATTCCACCCCATTGTGTAATAAAAGCCCGTTCCTTTACTGTTGTATTATATATATATATACATGCAGACAAAAATAAGCGCCTTACTCGTTTTATAAAACCAATTATGATGAGCTGAAATTGCAGTCTATACATTATTATATGGTTTGATGTGCGATTCGTTCACCTCATACCTATAAAAGTTATATCTTTTAAAGCAGTTGGAGTTATCTTGTACTATAAATAAGTGCAAAAGATCGAAACAACCAAAATTGTGTAATTTTATAAAGTTAGTACTATGAATAGTGCAAGATATTAAGTACGTATCATGTTTGTAATTTAGTTAATGTTCATATCTTGATAGAATTTTGTATCAAGTGTTTTATACGTTGTAGATAACTTTTACTAACACATTGCAACTTGAAAATATTAATTGGCGAGGGAGTATTTTTGTTGTTTCTTCTGTTCTAGTAATTATTGATATGAATCTAAGAAAATCAGTAGAACATGATATTTAAAATTGATATTATTCTTTATTTCGCGGTCTCATCGATTGACAAATCATTGCTTATTTTCGTTGTAAAAAAAAGGAACTATATTGGTTTACACACTTACTATGACTTACCTGGGAATAAGCAACTTTACAAGACTTCAAACTGTTCTTTATTGGTGCGCAGATCTAGAAATACAATGGAGAGCGGGACTGAAAAAAATACTTAACGATTTCTGGGATTCTTCGCGTGAATGATTCCTCGGATACCGACTAGAAATGTTTGTTCTTTCAGGTGTTCTACCTTTTCGGGCATGCTCTCATTGGAAAAGTATCCCTTATTGAGATTTGTGGTATCATTGAGCCACATTCCATCGTGCATTTTTCTTGGAGCAAACTTATTTTTATAGGGGTATTAAGCCAAGGAATTGAGCAAGATTATTTGGAGCTTATAATTGTGGTTGAAAGCTGTACACTGCTTGCGATTACATATGAAAGTTCCATCATGAGTAGTTTTTAATGAGTCGCTCAATATAATATATATTTCTCATGTACGAGTATAACATTTTTCTTTTTTTACGCTCGACGTTTATGGTTTACTTTTACGATTGTGACTGGTTTACCGACTCTGTCTAGAAGTTCTCAATGTATGTATGTTTACTTTGACGCGAATATAAGAGTTATGACAGGTGCATGCATGAAATGGCTTTGAATTGCTAGAGTCCTTTTTATGGTCATTTCTTTTTTTTTCCTATATAAAAACTCAAGCTTTTATATTTCCCTACACTTCTTTCTTTTACCAAAATCACTTGATCGAAACTAACCGCACTTTGATCTTCTTACGTAGGATGTTCAAAAATTTACTTTCATCGTTGCTTTTTTCGCAAGCTTCCAGCTTATTGAAGTAGCACAAGGAAGCGAACTATGCGCGATTTCTCTATACGCCACTCAATTTACTTGTAACTTCCCTTCGAAAAATCAAACAGAATGCCATGAAATTGAAAAGCGCATCACGGAAAAATTTGATTGCTTCCTTAAAACAGGAAATGGGTGTTCTACCCTGTATAATCGGTGCACCCAATTTGATGATCTTAAATTCAATGAATATTGTGCAGAATTAAAGGGCGTCAACAACACCAATAATAATATGAATGCTCCAAGGGTATGTGTTCCAATTGAATTTAGAGATGAAAGCAAAGACTATGTTTTAGGAGAGGATGCTATATAGATTCGATTTTGTCAAATAGTTACAATTCCCCAAACTGTTACATTTGAAATTAATTAGAGCCTTAATCCAATGGCCTTTATTGGTAAATATGGAAGTCAAATCCTTTGATAATAAATCTTTAGTATATGTACATACTCATTACATAGCATTGTTACTTGAAGCAATTTTTGATCGAATATGACAAAGATGATGTGTACATATTTGTACCTTCGGGTGCCTTTATACAAAAGATACTAAACTAGTTAATATAAAGCGCAATGATGTTTAGTTTTTGTGACGGTACAGCATAAGTTTGTTTACTTACCATATACAGTCGATCTGTAACCAAAAAAATTAAAGTTCTCAAGTTGTAGGAACCAGTAGTCTGGGAAATGACACGAAAAATTCTGCAAACCAAAGGTACGTACACACAGCTTTCAACTGCACAAGAGGGCTTACACGTAAGTAATTCTGTGGTTTTATCCCAAGTGTGTTTTGATTTTGTCTCTTTTATTTTTATCCCAAATCAGTTTGACCACAACTAAGACGGAGGAGAGCAACTAGAGTTTATCAGACGCCAACATGTTTGAAAAATTTGAAGTTGGCAATTCCGTGAGCACACTTATTCCCATTTAACAAATCCTTATATCAAGCAACGATCAAAATGCAAACTTTGTCATTAAAGAAAGTGACAAAATTTTCTAAAGAGTATTCGATTTGCATTCATGATATTGCATATGTACATCTTCCTATTGAATAATATACAGCGCTAAGCAGTCCATTATTTTATGTAAAGAGTTTGAATATGTATTGATCCAACGGAACGTAAATAAGTTCAAGGTGAGAAGCATGTGCAGTGCTTGTCTCAATATTTTTTACAGAATCCAAATCTGCTTGACTTGTGTTACTGCGCTATATATTAGACACATGAAATGTATCAATTTGGTATGTCAATGGGTTAGCTGATGCATCATTTTTTCTCAGTAGTACGTCAGCGTTGCACACACATTTCGTCTGCGCAGCTCTTTTTATAAAGTTGCAGTGTACGATGCTGTATACAGATTCTCTCTTTATCTCTCGAAAAAGAAAGCAGGGAGAATACAGGCGCGCGTATGATTTATTACGTAGATTGTTTGGTTTCAGGCGATAGTGAGTATATTTCTGTCAAAGACACTGATATCTTTGACCATGTTTGCGTTATTGGATCTGGTGTAACAGTTTGAGACACAATTAAATCCTTTGAGAATAAATATGTCGGACATGATTCATCTCACATTGGAAGAGTTGTAAAAAACATATTGCACTTGTTTCGATTTACTGAAATCAAGTAAGATATCAAGTATCTCTCTCTCTCCCACTGATTTTTTTTCAATTTAAAAGACGTGTCTGCTAAGCCCTGTAAATGCTTCTAAGAAAAAGGAGTAAAAGTTTAGAAACAGAGACTAAAATAAAATATGCTAAGCAAAGAAATAAAGTTTTTATTCTCTATTCTCAATTTTCTTTTTTTTTCAGTTACCAAGTTTCACATCAATGTTATAAATAACGAGCACTTTTTCGAATCTTGCATTCCATACCATATATTTCAACTACATACATTCTTCTTTAAGTGAATAACCATTATGATTCCAACTTTTGCCTTTACCATAGATCCAACTTGGATATTTGGCCCATTGGGCGTTTATGCTCTTACTCTTATAATCATTTGCATTCTCTTGTTAACTCGCTCATCCAGAAGAGGAATTATCGGATATACTTCAGCTATTGGCGCTCTCGCTGGTACCGTGTACACTGCTTTAATAGTCATATCAGTCTATGTGAGTAAAGAGATCGCTATACCAATATTTTACGTCTTTTATGCCATCTTCATTACGTTCGCCTTTATTCCGGGGCTTATTGCTTTTGCAAAAATTTCGAAACAAAAGGGAAGCAGACTTGGCAAATTTGTAGTGGGTTTTGGCTACCTTTGGGCTTTAGCAGTCGTTGTCATTGGGTTGGCGCTGGCAATCACCATGGGTGTAAACCTTAATTCTTCAGATGCCTCCTTCTTCGGAGGTAGCGGTTACACTCACTTCAACAACGCCTATGTCTTTTTGGTTTACTCTCCATGGGCTTTTGTTGCTGCTTATTTGATTTTACTTGGCGCTTACAGTTCGTCTCTCTCTGGAAAGCCTAAAATTACTCTGATCGTGTACTCTGTGCTCAACATCATTGCTGTTCTCGTTTTCACTATCTGCGTTAATATTACTGATGATAGTGACTTAATTGTCATGCTTACATTTATTTACAGCTTTTTACTTGCTTTGAGTGATATTCCTTATGCTATTGCACTCATCATCTCAGCATCTTATGGCCATCTTTGGGTCACTGAAAGTGGTGTTCAAGATGAAGTAACCCACTCAAGCACAAATGTAAATCAAGTCGATATCGAAAAGAACTAGTCCATACCCTTTAAACAACCCTATATGCCTATAAATCTAATCTTTCATCGTCATTAGATCAAATGACACCCTAATTTAATAAAAAAAGAAACTAATTGCTGCATATATTTTTAATTTTAAATGCCACGTTTTGTTAAAGTTTTCTGATGTCCGTTTATGCATTTTAATCCGATTCGATCAATGAATCAAGTTGACAGAAACACGTCCCTCTTGCTGCTGCAAAAACAAAAGGGATTTCTTTTTCGCGGCACTGTCTCTTTCAAAAATACATATGAGCGAGGTTCAAGTTTTACGACTGCAAGTGTTTAGTACATATGTGCAGCTGCATAGTGAAAATGTTTACCCATAATCCTTGCGTTCCACCGCTTCCAAAGCTATACTTAAAGTACGGAAGGTACATCCGAGGGTTTGACCCTCAAGTAGTATTTGATTTAGCTTCGATCGAAGGAAGAGTATCGAGAGCTCAGTGTTAGAGATACGTCTCTTGTCAAAAGTGGATTATTAATGTTGCTTGTTCCAAAAGTAATGATAAATACTATATGTGGAACAATTGGCTATAATCTCTGTTTAAAACTAAGCATAAACTGAAACTGCAGTGTAACCAGTTGTATGTAAATTGAGACGACACTGACAATGAAGCAAAGAATTGTGTGGTCTGTAGAAACAAGACCGCTTGGTTGAATTCCCAGTCCATTCTATGATGCGATGTCAATGAACAATGATTCTAAGTCAAATGATGTATTGCGCAAGATATGTAAAGTGTTTGATCTTTATCTTGATCCGTATTTTCGGAATTACAGAAATTTCGCTGACATTGGAATTATTTCTACCACTTTATTCGAGTTGATGGAAAACCTTTTCCCATGGTAATAATACAGATCGCCATACAGTTTGACGCTACTGGTACACGATGCACGGATACATATTACCCGTACATTAAACTCGTGGTCAGAAGTTCCAGACTATGTATAACGTAGATATGTAATTTTTCTTTACACCTCGCTTCAAAGATTATTAGTTTATACTTGAGATATTACGAATTATGTAAGTAATTTTTCGACATATAAGAGCTCCTCTTTGAATTCGTTTATTTCCCCGCGTGAGCACCAAGTGAGCAAGCAGAAATGACTTTGTTACAAATTATTCCCCCTGAATAGCGTGGAAAAATAGGAATAGTCATTTTAAGGTTTTGTTGTATGTCATAAAATTGACAGTCCGGATTTTCGGGCCATCATTGCCCATGGTGTCTATATTTTTAACTGAATTATTCATCAGATATGTATATTTACTGATATATCGTCACAATACCGCCTTTCAAACATCTCCTTGTTTCTCATCTGCGAGTGACGATAAAGTGAGTAATAATACCGTCTTGAGTTCGTGTATGTGCTTGCACAAAGTATCATTTGTATGTTATGGAGTTGAAGAAAAAAGTCCTCTCTCCACATTTTTTCAGTCTAAATTTTTGATCGTATTACTATTTTTGTTGATATGATATTTTTTCTCTCATTTTTTCAGTTGCTTTTGACTGACAGAGCGTGTTATTATATAAGGAGTGAGGTTTCGGTTGGGTGAGAATGTCTCGTGAAGTAAGGTAAAATAATTGTCTCGATTTTGATTGGTTATGACACTTGATATATACTTTTAGTGGAATCATTAGTAGAAGGTGTAGTTGTGTGTGACAATAGAACTTGCTCAAATCCGGTGCTTTTGGCGTATGTATGGAAATCTTTTAATTAAATAAGGCTAGTATTCATATGGATACGAAACCTCTGTTATGTGCATATGAACACAGTGCGGATATAAACAGACCAGAAAATCATGCACCAGTTCACTTTTTAGCGCTTTTTGTGTAAACAATTCTCAATTAGACAATAGTTTAAATTCTTTATCACTTGATTAAAATGCTGAATCTGTCACATAATTCACACTGTTTTGAAAAGGATGACTGTTCGTATTGATGTTGTACAAAATGGAAACAACATAGATTATTGGCCCATCATGGTAGTCTATTCATCAGCCATCAGTTGGGTTTGAGTTTCAATCACTTCATTTTGGTAGATTTTGTTGTAATCTTTTTCCCTTCCACATCTCGCAGCAAATCATTTTGGCTGAGAGAGGCGAGTGAGGATTTGCAGATAATTTCCGTCCAAAATAATCTTGAACTGGGAATTACCATTCTTGTACGCTTCTTTCCTTATTAAGACATACCTAGTGACTTTTCGTGCAACTTGAGGTTTTGCTTAATCAAAATAATATAAAAGGCATAAGATAAGATTCTTCTCTCATTTCAAACACTTTATTTACTTTTTCTCCCACTCACTCTTGTAAGGATTAAAAAATAGACATCGTTTCTTTTTTTTCAGATTTTTTAATTCATTTTTTCTTTTCAACTTGACTCATCATTTTTATCATTCATCACATTGTTGTCATTAATATTTAAAGAAGAAGGATACGAAAAGCGTATACCTCGCAACAACAAGAATATGATCAACAGTATTATGGGTTCAAAGCACCCGAATATCAGCTTCAATATTTTATTTTATCCACAATATCAGGATGATGATGGAAAGATTGTTTGCCATCCAGGATCAGTATTTGAAGGCATTGTTCAAGTCAAAGTCACTCAACCTATGCCAGTACACCACATCAAACTTGTCTTTAAAGCGTCAGGTAAACAACAATTTAAGCATGCGCAGCTGTCCATACATATTCTAACGCTACTTGTCTATATGCATCTATATAAATATAGAAAGAGTAAATTACGATGCCATGGGCTGGGAAAAGTCTAAAAACTCTGACGATAGATTGTTTGCCGTTCGCACCGTATTATGGGGCTTACCTTCAGGAGCTGATGTCCCTGTCGATGTGTGGCCCATTTTAGAAGTTGGAGAATACAGCTTTCCCTTCGTTGTGCAAATGCCTGTTATTAACTTCCCACCTACATTTCAGCACCACCTTATCGCAACTGCATTCAACATGATTGTATCTGTGACAAAAGCTGGTGAGCCTCAACCCATTTTATCAAAGCCAGTGCCTGTTTATTTCCAGCCGATTGTGGAGACCATACCCGTCAAGAACATGTACGCTTTCAGAGAAGTAACAAAGTTGAATAACCACATTACATCTATTGTCTCCGTGCCACGACTCGCATACAATATTCTCGATCAAAATCAATCTGTTCCTGTGACAGTGCATCTTCAGACAGATGATGAAAGCTACGACACAATTCCTATTTCTCAACTAAGAGTACATATCAAGCGATACTACAACATCAACTATAAGACATTCTCAAGGACTGAAGCTACGGTTGTTGCTCATGCTGAGCTTGCTAAACCATCCAACACTTGTCCCAGTACAATGACCATGAAGTTGGCGTTACCAACGGGTCAAGACGAGTTGCCACCCACCTTGTCTTATTCGCCACATCTTACCATTGAGTACAAGCTGGTTGTGACTGCAAAGGTTCGCGTTGGTCCTATCCATATTAGAAAAAAATTATTTGATATGCCTATCATATTTGGCACATTACCCGCGGGTACAAAGGCCCCACGTCAATTAGAGCCCTATTCTAATATTGTCGAGAATCGTTCCAACATGCAATCGAAGCCCAATTTCTTGAGGCCAGAACCAAAGACTCCTGATGAAGAAGAGTGTCTTCCAGCGTATGATGGTAAAAATGTACCACCTGCGTATGACCACCACCATCATAACCACATTCACAACCACCTTGCATCAAGCAGTAGCACCTCAAATATCAGCAGTAGTAATAGTAACATGATTCGCAGCTATTAAGAACTCTCTCAAGTATACCTATTTTATTTATTCACATATAACTTATCCCGCATTGTACATACATATCTTATTTCAATAAAGCATTTTTTTTTATAATCAATCACACTCTGCGATCGTCTCCTCCTGTAAAATAAAACGAGGCTCTGCCATCGCCTCCTCCTGTAAATTAGAGCCAATAAGAAATGACTCTGAGACTTCACGTCTCTGCAAAAAAACGCAACCAATAAAAAATAAATCTTCGGAAAAGCGCGTTCACTGTCACAAATTTTTCAATTTAGCCATTTTGTCCACACCAAAAAATAGACGAATATCTCTTTTCATTTCTCTACCGATTTTGATAATTTGAAAATGCCAGAGTCACAGGTAAAAGCCTATAGAGTTTGTTTTGTGTGAAAAGACGTGATGAGAAGCTAAAAAGTCACTGTATTTTTTTCATTTTGACAGGATATGATTGTTGATCATCAATTAGATCAAAAGCAGGAAGTTGTAAATATGATTTAGAACAAAGAGATGACACACGAAAACACCTTATAATAACACGACATTTATTGTAGAACTCACCCGCTACCTCTCAAGTCGATTCAGTACGTCGCGTCTCCCTTTTTATGACATAACAGCACGTCCAATTAACTTTCTTGTAAATAGGATGTTGAATCAGTATCACGACTTGCTTCTTCCAAGGAATCGACACCACTTAGAAATTTTAAAGAGCCTTCTCTTGTAAGATAGTTGCACACATTTTATACACGTCATCCAATTTAAAGTGACTTTTCACTCATGAAAAATTTATAGTACGAAACTCGTGTCAAGCGTTATCGATACTTGTTAGGACAAACTGAATTATTCGCACATTTCTTGAAATTAAAAGATGTAAAGGATGACGCTATGCAAGCTGTCTTGAAAGAAAAGGAAGAACAAAAGATGGCAGAAGATGGAGAGGGGTAAAGAGAATGATTTCTATTTATGTGTTTATGCAAACATATTCATTATTATTGCTTAGATCAAGACGTAGAAGAAAGACTGAAAAGGAAGAAGATGAGGAGATTTTAAAAGACGAGCAAGGTGAAGACGAAGAAGAGACTACTGTCTTTACACAATCCCCTGCTTGTAAGCGAGAAGCATTTCTCAGATGAAAAAAGTTGAATATTTTTTTTTTTTAACTAAACTTATTTAAAAATGATAGACGTCACAGGAGGTACACTCAGAGAATAAGCGTTATCGATACGTGTTAGGACAAACTGAATTATTACGCACATTTCTTGAAATTAAAAGATGTAAAGGATGACGCTATGCAAGCTGTCTTGAAAGAAAAGGAAGAACAAAAGATGGCAGAAGATGGAGAGGGGTAAAGAGAATGATTTCTATTTATGTGTTTATGCAAACATATTCATTATTATTGCTTAGATCAAGACGTAGAAGAAAGACTGAAAAGGAAGAAGATGAGGAGATTTTAAAAGACGAGCAAGGTGAAGACGAAGAAGAGACTACTGTCTTTACACAATCCCCTGCTTGTAAGCGAGAAGCATTTCTCAGATGAAAAAAGTTGAATAGTTTTTTTTTTTTAACTAAACTTATTTAAAAATGATAGACGTCACAGGAGGTACACTCAGAGAATATCAAATTCAAGGTTTGAATTGGATGATTTCTTTATTTGAAAATGGTATCAATGGTATTCTTGCTGATGAAATGGTAATTTTGAAAGAAAAAGAAGAAGCTTAGCATGGATTGGAATAACACAGATTTTATCTTTTACTACGTAGGGTTTGGGTAAGACTTTGCAAACCATTTCATTCTTGGGTTACTTGAAGCATGTACGTGGTATTAAAGGACCTCATCTTGTCGTTGTTCCTAAATCCACTTTGCATAATTGGTTGAATGAATTTGGTAAATGGATTCCTGATTTTGACGCTTTTGTATTCCACGGTGATAAAGAAGCCAGAGCACAAATGATCAAGGATCGTATCCTTCCTGGCAAATTTGAAATTTGTATTACTTCTTATGAAATTTGTTTGATGGAAAAGTCACAATTCAAGAAAGTCAACTGGCAATATATAATTATTGACGAAGCTCACCGTATCAAGAACGAAAATTCCATGTTATCTCAACTTGTACGTATTCTCAACTCTCGCAACAGACTTTTAATCACCGGTACACCATTGCAAAACAACCTCCATGAATTATGGGCACTTTTGAACTTCTTGTTGCCTGATGTCTTTAGTTCTTCTGAAGTGTTTGATGAATGGTTTGAAAAGCAGGGCGGTGATCAGAAGAAGGTCGTAGAGCAATTGCACAAGGTCTTGAGACCCTTCTTGTTGCGTCGTATCAAATCTGATGTCGAAAAATCTTTGTTGCCCAAGAAAGAAATTAGTGTCTATGTACGTATGTCCGCTATGCAAAGACAATGGTATCAAAAGATTTTGGAAAAGGATATCGATGCTATCAACGGTGTTGGTGTCAATAAGAAGGAAGGCAAGACTCGTCTCTTGAATATTGTCATGCAATTGAGAAAGTGCTGCAATCATCCTTATCTTTTCGATGGCGCTGAACCTGGACCTCCCTTCACCACAGATCAACATTTGGTTGATAATGCAGGAAAGATGGTTGTATTGGATAAGCTGCTCAAGAAATGCAAGGCCCAAGGTTCTCGTGTTCTTTTGTTCAGTCAAATGAGTCGTGTTTTAGATATTCTCGAAGATTATTGCTGGTGGAAGGATTATCAATATTGTCGTATCGATGGTCAAACCAGTCAAGAAGATCGTATCGACGCTATTGATGAATATAACAAGCCTGGTAGTGAGAAGTTTATCTTCTTATTGACTACGCGTGCTGGTGGTCTTGGTATTAATTTGACCACTGCTGATATTGTCATCTTGTACGATAGTGATTGGAATCCTCAAGTTGATTTGCAAGCCATGGATCGTGCTCATCGTATCGGTCAAACCAAGCAAGTCTATGTCTTCCGTTTTGTCACAGAAAATGCCATTGAGGAAAAGGTGTTGGAACGTGCTGCTCAAAAGCTTCGCTTGGATCAACTCGTTATTCAACAAGGCCGTATGTCTGCTGGATCAAAGTCAAAGACCGCCTCTAAGGATGAATTGTTAACCATGATTCAACACGGTGCTGAGAACATTTTCAGAGATGATAACAACGACGACTCGAATGCAGACGATGACATTGATGCTATTCTCCGTCATGGTGAGGAAAGAACCGCTGAATTAAACAGCAAGTACTCCAACTTACAAATCGATGATCTCAAGAACTTCTCATCCGAAAGTGCATATAAATGGGACGGTGAGGATTGGAGTCACAAGAGAAAGGCAGAAAGTGTTGGTCTCTCATGGTTAGGCCCCGCCAAGAGAGAAAGAAAGGCAAATTATGCCGTTGACGATTACTATAAAGAAGCTTTACGTACAAGTGCCCGTACTCCCTCTACAAAGGCTCCTCGTCCCAAGAAATATAATATTGAAGACTTCCAATTCTTCCCCTCTCGTCTCGCTGAATTGAATGATCGCGACACACTTTACTTGAGAAAATCATTAGGCTACAAGATTCCTCCTGTGAGTGCTGAAGAGGGTACAACAGACGAAGAACTCAAACAATTAGAAATAGAAAGAGAAGAGGAGCAAGTCAAGATTGATGCCGCAGAGCCATTGACTGAGGAAGAAGAGGAGGAGCGCAAGGAGTTGTATACCAAGGGCTTTTCTAATTGGGGTAAAAAGGACTTTGCCATTTTCATCAGTGCTTGTGCCAAGTACGGTAGAAAGGATTTGGAATCTATCACAACTGAATTAGAAGGAAAGACATTAGACGAAGTGAAAAAGTACAGTAAAGTATTCTGGTCTAGATACAAGGAGATTGCGGATTACGAAAGACATATCGCCAAGATTGAAAAGGGTGAAAGTGAATTGGAAAAGCAAGCTGATATCCAAGGTCAATTGACAGAAAAGGTTCAACGTCATCGTATTCCTCTTCAACAATTAAAGATCCATTACACTCAACCTACCAAGGGTAAAAATTACACAGAAGAAGAAGATAGATTCCTTGTCGTTATGCTTGAAAAGTATGGTTATGGTACCGAGAACGTGTATGATCATATTCGTAGAGAAATCAAGCAATCTCCCTTGTTCAGATTTGATTGGTTTTTGAAGTCTAGAACTTCACAGGAGGTTGCTAGACGTTGTAATACATTGATCAGTTTAATTCAAAAGGAAAATGCCGAGTTTGAAGAACCTGAAGAGAAGAAGGTAAGATATACTTTTGAATATGTGTGTGTCTTTCAGATACTAATTCGTCTATAGCCTCAACCCAAGAATAAGGGTGGCAGATCAAAATCAAGCACACCCGTTGTATCTTCTCCTGCTCCTAAATCAAGACGTCGTTAATACATTACTTACCTTTTTCTCTCTTTTTATTACCTCACTTACACACACACACACACGCACACTTACACACACTTTACATAAATCCCTCTATTATAACAGGCATTATTTTTATAAATTAAATTGAATTATATACACACTTAATCACTTGAGAAAATTGACAGCTCATTGGGCTGGTGTTGAAACACGTAAAAAAAAAAAGTGTCAAAAATCAAAAAACTGAAAAATTTTTGTGGACTTGAAACTTTTCTGAAAGAAGTATGTCTGAATCTACTGAACAAGTTGCCGCCAAGGTCGAAGCACCTGTTGATACCACCACTATTGTCGAAACCAATACTGAATACCCACCCAGTGTACATAAAGTTCACCGTCAACTTTTAGCTATTTTTGATCCCGAGAATATTGCCAAAGATAACTTTTTCAGAGAGTTGGTTGAAAGAACACCTGAAGGATGTAAGGGATCTCATACACACACACACATAGAAACACGATCTTGTCTTTTAACCACATCATGTAGGGGTTCCCATCAAGAAGTTGTCCATGATTAAGCGTTTCAAAGAGATTATTGAAGGCGATCTCTCTCTTTTCGAAACTGCAGTCACCTTGGCTCCTCTCGATTTCGAGATCAACCAAGACAAGACTCAATTGCGTTGCGTTAAAAAGAAGGAAGATCCTGTCCAAGAAAAAGAAGAAGCCAAGGACAGATCTGCTGTTGCCCTCATGACTCACATTGACCTCCAAAACAAGCGATCTATCTACGCTGTAAGTTTTTGCATATATCTCGACAACTGAAGGAATTACTAAATACTTTATGCTTTTATAGAAAGGATTTTCTGTGGAAGAGGAGCCTGCCGAAGCTGAATTAAAGGAATTCTATTCCAAGTACGGCCGTGTTGTCTCTCTTCGTCTTCGTCGTGAAGGTCAAAAGAACCGTGATGGCGCCTTCAAGGGCAGTATTTTTGTTGAATTTGAGAGTCCCGAGATTGCTGAGACTGTTGTGAACGAAGCTACCGAGTACAAGTCTGCCGAGGTGCCTTTAATGAATATGATCAAGGCAGACTATGTGGAAATGAAGAGAGTGGAGAAATACAGTGGGATGGAGTACGAAATCGCTCGTAGCAACCATCGTCACCTTATCGAATACAACATCAATGGTCAAGATATCAGATATAAGGATGTGAAGGATCTTGTTAAGAAGGTTCACTCCAGCATTGGTCGTTTAGAACCCCTCAAGGTGGAAGGCACCGGTGTCATTGAGTTGTTTAGAACTACACCCGAGGAATTTTTGGCCAAGTTGGATAACCAAACCATTGAAGGTGTCAACTTCTTTTTAGTCAGTGCTGAAGCTCGTTCTCACTTTAACAAGGTGCAAAAGGAAAATAAATCCGCTCGTGGACGTGGTGGTGCCCGTGGCGGTGGACGTGGTGGTCGTGGTGGTGGAGGACGTGGAGGTCGTGGTGGAAGAGACTTTCGCGGTGGAAAGAGAGGAAATGACGCCAATGCCACAGAAATTGGCAATAAACGTGCTCGGGTTGCTGAAGAGGTGAAGCCCAGCAATGGTATCCCCGTGATTGCTACCTCTGCAGCAAAATAAATTAATTGAATGAAATAATCCCCCCCCCCAAAATTAGAGTGTATAAAAAAAATTAAAGATCCCCATTTTACCGTCGTCGTAACATCATCAGTGCACACATTTCTACACTTGAATTGTGTATCGTGTGAAATTGAAGCCGAGTTTTAAAACTCTTAAAACAATGGTTACTCAAGACTATCATAAAGGATTTGACCCTGATAAAAATAGACTATATTACAGCCTTTCCTTTTTCTTACAACAAAATCATTGCTGTGTGCGTGACCCTGCATACAGTACTATTCCCCATCAAGTATGTGTAGCTCGTTCATATCATTCTCAGATTCCGATCAGAGTGTGGCGAAAATCATTTAGATCCTTGTCACAAGAGTGATTGTACTAAGAGAGAGTGTGCTAAATCAAACACGTTGGATATACAAATAAGATACATGGCTATTGTTCTTATATATCGATTATTCTACGTATTCATCATGATAAGTGAGAGCGGACGATGGCGTTGTCGTGCTTATAGGTTATACATGTTTCCACAATTGGAATCGCGTACCGTTGTGAAGGTCGAAGATAGAATATCAATGATAAGGATAAGAACTACGTATCTTTTGACAATACTATATTCATAAATAAGCATCTTAATGGTATGTATTTTAAAAGTTAAATACTGATTATTGTATTAATGACGAATCACATAGCTTAAATCAATCAAAGTATGTAGGTTTTAATCTACAGAAGATGGGTCGCTTGATCTACGTGTAGATTTTTCAAGTTCTTGACAGTGTTTAAATCGCTCTCAATTCCACGCTTTCTGATGTTATTACATATTCTATATTCGGTCAATGCCATGCGTCGGTTCCTCTGATATGATGTCCCTTGTATACAATGTTGTTTCAGCTTCCAGGGCCAGCCCGTACATTAGATATTTTGAAATTATTGTCAAACCACTGGCTTAGTCATACTTCTATAAATGTCGTTCACTTGCATATCAAGCCGTGGTAGAGATAATTGATTCCGTTGAACGGCGTGGTCTTGCTATATTTGATCATACATCTAAAGATCTTTGCACTTGTTAGCGGGAGTACCACCATGTTAGTTCCTTTTAAATCATCATCTCTCTGTCACTCACTACTTTCGTTTCTTTATGATAAAAGAAACAAGGCGATTCACAATGGAAGTCCAGCCAAAAATCTGATTCGCTGGAGGTAACTCCGTAAGTTCGCAATTACATGTACAGGGCGGATTTCATTGAATCACACGCGCCCCAGCTTCAAGCGTATGTACTGGTCCCCATCACGGAAAATCTTTCATGACTCTATGTATAAAAATAGTACAGATCTCATTGTCAATTCTTTGGCACTTTATGCTTGAAATATTTTTAGTGAAACCAGAGCGGGCTCTTGGAGGAGGGGAAAAACATTCTACCAAATGAATTTCGTTCACTACGCCGAAGGGTATCAAGATGTTTCATTGTTTGTTACTACGGATTTATACATATTCTTGAGTGCCGCAAGGCATTCAAGCTTCAATTTACTTTCCTGCCGAGTTCATTCACGTATTAAGCTATCGCCAATTATCATTAGTAAATACGTAGTAACTTTTTTACGTACAACTCGTGTTGTTGTTGCTACGTAAAGTCCAATGTCCCGTTTATGCATACAGAGGTTGGAGAAAGCCTGCTATTCAAAAGATGAAGGGTTTAAATGCTAGGATAAGTTCATTCCATCCAAAACACGAGATTATCGCCTACCACGCCATTCTATAGAAAAAGGTAAGGTATAGATACATGACGTTTGTAAAAGTGAAAAAAATATGATCACGCATGTGTTCTATGTTCAAAGGAGACGTGCCGAAGAGGGCTGTCGTGCTGGATAGTAATACACACTTTGCTTCTCTCATGACATTACATATGTTTCGCACGTACGTAGTAGTATTCGCTCATTGTATTTCGTATCTTTTTCGGCCGTTATGTACAATACCAAAATTTTCTACTTCCTAGGAATTCAATATCTATGGAAAGAGGGAGAGGTATGTATACATTGGCTAGTTGTAAGTTAGTATTACGAGTAGATCATATTCGAGTTGCTTATACAGCGTGTTTTATTACTGTTTGACACATTCTAATAAAAAAAAGAGCGTCTTGTAGATCTTCTTGAAACTTGCTACGGATTTGTTTTTACCTAAATTCCATACTCAGAAGTACTGTTGCATGTTTTATACATGATCTCGAGCTGAAAAAGGTGTCAACACTTGATGATGGGTTTTCTTGTTTGATATCCCTCCCCTAAGTGATTAATCGTACATACTCACAAATCGTCTCATTATTATATGTAATTAAGAAAACTTCCTTAGTAGGCGATGTACATTGGAAATATTTTGGGGCCATATGTACCGGGTAAACACTAAATGGAAATTAGAGTGATACAAATAAATACGAAAAGAGTCAATAGATCAGGATAAGATTGAACGTAAATCGATCTTTCTTCTTCTTCAAATCCGCATCCCATAAGATGAAATGAAACCTACATAAAACCAAACAACAAACAAAGATCGCAATGGTATTATACGGTTTAATACATACACAATCGGTTCGCAGATCAAAATGCGTAGCATGTAACTGCTGCAGTATCATTCTGACAAATCTGATACAGATAAGGAGAGGGGGGGGGGGATAAAATACCCACCTTTTTCGGCTGATCTCAAATCTTCAACAACCAAAAAATTTCCCATTCATATGGTTCCTTTCCCATTTTATGAGCGATTGGTTAAACCAATGACTTTGCAAAAGGCTGCTGCACACAATGGGCGGCATTGTAATGTTTTTGGATCTAAAATGAAAAAGACCCTATTTTTTTAATTAAAGGTTTCTCGTTTGGTGACACCAAGAGTTTTTCTAGTTTCTTTGTGTCACGGAGATGGATTAAATGTCAGATTTTTACTACATGAACAAGAAAGGGTAAAGATGTAGTATAAATTTTTTATATACAGGTAAAAAAAAAAAATGATAGGTAGTAGTCATCTTGATAGAAGTAGTGATATGTATACAGTGAATTATAGTGATAAGAAATAAGGAAAAAAAAAGAAAGAGAGAGAGAAAGCGTCCAATAAGGGTAATAATATAAATACAACATAAGCATACGTGCAAAATAAGAGGTAGATCATAGAAAAGTGTAGAAATAAAGGGCATATGCTTAAATAAACTCGTTGTAGTGGTGGTAAGAAGCAGTCGAATATTTGTACTCGGGACGATTCCAATTGTGCGCAGTTAGTTGTGGTGGTAAAGAGTAGGTTTTCTCGGTGTACTGATTAGGGGTTGTTGTGGCAGTAGGAGGAGGAATAGGAGTATACCCATTTGTCGGTGTTGTTTTCGTTAAGGGATAACTTGAATGAGGGTCAGTTGTAATAGAAGAAGTGGAAGAAGAGCTACCTGAAGATATGGACCAATTTCGACGATTGCTATTGTTCATGTAAGGTTGGTGCTTTAGAGGATGCAATTCACTTTTTTGCTCTGATCTAATATAAGAATGACAATGAAGGATTCCTGGTTGTTGCCTTTGATGCTGATGTTGGTGATGCAAGTATTGGTGGTGTCTCGAGCGTGAAGATAAGTGGGTGCGATAATGCTGCATCATATTGTCTTGACGGGAGAATCTTGATGGACAGCCTGGGTATATACAATGGAAATTTTTCTCTCCCGTATGGATACGGTGATGTCTAGCTAAATGGCCACTGTAAAATTTTGATAGATTTTAATATTTGTGATCAAATTCAAAGTTTGTTACATAATATGCATACATACCTGGTGGTGAAGCTTTTTTGACAGCCAGATTCTGTACATTGGTATCTACGCTTCTTATTTTCTGCTGTTGATTTGTTTGCTGGATCATCATTCAACAAGTTTACCAATCTTCCTTTAGCATTTGTTACTGATAATATGGGCATGTATATTTATATGTATTGGATAAGCCTTGACTACGTAGGTATGTATGTAAGAGTTTAATGAAGCAAAAAGATACAAGTATCAATTGTGTATTTATGTAATGAAAAGTACAATAAAAAAAAAGAGAGATTGAGTTAGACGGGATATGTTTAATATAAATATATATTTATACTTTTTTTTTTTCTTGTGATACCCAGCTAAAAAGAGTTTATGCTCCCCCATCATTATTATACACACTTTCAGTCACCATCACTTTTGACTAGCATTCTTTCCTAAAAGAGAGTGCACTGATCTCAGACTCGCTTTATTATAAAAAAAACGTGGTTATTACTACTCTGTATGTATGACAAGATGTAACCCTGCAGCAAAGTAATTTACGACGACAAGAACTATGTATACATAAAGAAGTCAGGGAGAGTTTGCGCTTAAATGGTTGATATAGATACAAAAAACAAAATAATATTAAAAAACGTGGGTTTGTGTACCACGTTTTTTATTTTATTTTTATCCTCAAAAGAAGGTACTAGACTAAGGTTATGCTGTATTTATGGGATTCCTTGTGTTGTGCACGAATTCCATTAATAAGGATTTCCGTTGGGTAAATATACTTTACAGAACCTCTACTATCAATGCATTTACTCTTATTAGTCATATTTTAACACAAGTTGAGTAATAATAAGTATAGTTAGCTCGAGTTTGGATAGATTATCTGACAAGTTTGTGCAAGTGGTTACTATTAGTTATGTTAACATGTTGATCTACATACGTATCAAATTTTCTTGAAGTTACGAGCAATTTTTCTGCCCTTTTAAAATCTCCTATTTCATACACGCACCTATATTGTTACATACATGGCTCGAACTTTACTTTTTCTGTATGACAGCCAAGTAATGTACTTTTATATAAATAAACTTGCACCTCCTTTGGGCCCGTACCCTTATTTTTCCTGATAACTTGTCAAGCCAATCACACATAGCGGAAAATAAATTGATGACGTTCGCTGGGTAAATTGCAGTTTGGTAAAACCAAGATATTTCTTTATCACTATTCAAACCAACTAATTATACAATGGCTAACAGACAAACACAACAAGGCAAAACTTATCAATTTAAGCTTGTTCTCTTGGGTAACTTATTGCATGTCTATTCTGTGAATTTATTCCATACTAAACTTTCTATTTTTAAAGGCGAATCTGCTGTAGGCAAATCAAGGTAACTCAATAGTTTATGCTTATAATTTCAGCATTCTTGTTTGGTTGTTAATGGATGAAACAAAAATAGTTTAGTGATGCGATTTGTAAAGGACCATTTTGACGAATACAGAGAAAGTACCATTGGAGGTAAAATGAAGAAAAAAAGAGAGACAATCCTTGTGCGGTCATCTAATCACAGTTCAACCTGAAAGCTGCCTTTTTGGCTCAAACAGTATCATTAGATGATAACACTACAGTCAAATTCGAAATTTGGTAAATACCGAGTCCATACACTACCTTCATGACTCATTCACTCATGTGCGTAAACAACTATGTGTAGGGATACTGCAGGTCAGGAGCGTTACAAGAGTTTGGCTCCCATGTATTACCGTAATGCCAACTGTGCTGTTGTAGTTTACGATATCACTCAAGCTGTAAGATACCCACCAAACTAACCAATATAGTAACTATACTTACTTGATGATAGTCTTCCTTAGACAAAGCAAAGGCTTGGGTCAACGAGTTACAGCGCCAAGCCGACCCCAATATCGTGATTGCTTTAGCAGGAAATAAATCCGATTTAGAAGGAAGGAGAGCTATCGAGACAAGCACTGCTCAGGAATACGCTGATGAAAGCGGTTTATTGTTTTTCGAGACCTCTGCAAAGACCGCCCACAACGTCAATGAATTATTCACTGAAATCGCAAAACGTATGCCTCTTGAACAATTGGCCAACAGCAACAACGGTCGTAAGAGAGGAGGATTAAACACACAAAACGTTGATTTGGATAACAATGGCGAAAATGCTAACGGATGTGCTTGTAAGTTCTATAACAAGGCTTGTTTTATCTGTAAAGAGTATGTATTCAAATTCTGTTTATTTAGGTTAATATCCTCACTTTATCCCTTATCATTGGCTTTTTCTTTTCATTTTTTTCCATTCCTTTCTCCTACTTCAACAGTGTATTTTGTTACCCCCCCCCCCTTCCCATTTTTTTT